>PVJA010004010.1:0-10918 GCA_004027025.1 Myocastor coypus | reverse complement strand
TCCTCCAAGTGCCTGTTCCAGATTCCCTGTGGTAAGATAAGTGGACCTGGGACATCTTATATTTTCTCAAGTTTTACATTAGTCCATTTTTATAATACGTAGTGAAGACATTGATGCAGAAGTGGGGTCTGCACTTATCAGATCTTGAAATTGTTTGCTTTTCTTTCCTTCCTTCCTTCTCAGCCCATCATTTTCAAATCACTCTTCATTTTTTCAAAGAACTGACTCTCCAATTCATTCATCCTTCTCTACTTTTGGTTTTGTCTGGTTTCAGCTTCAGTATTTCCATTCTCTGATCTATATAATTTCTTTCTATTAGTTTCAGATTTAGATTACCATTGTATTTCTAGGACCTTGAGATATATCATTAGGTTATTTATTTAGGGTGTTTTTATGCTTTTAATATTTTCACAGCTAGAACTTCCCCTACCAAGACTAGAAAACTTCCCTCATAGTACTAGAATCTTCTTTCCTGGGCTAGATTCTTAACCCAAAGGGCCAGAATCTTCTCTCCTGGACTAGAACCTCCCCTTCCAGTGCTGGAACCTTTCTTCTTGGGGCTAGAACCTTCCCCTGAGGCCTAGAACCTTCCTCCTAAGGACTAGAATCTTCCTTCTCAGGACCATTTCCTTTCCTCCTGGACTAGAACCTTCCCTCCAAAGGCCAGAACCTTTCCTCCTGGGGCCAAAAATCTTACCTCTTGGATTAGAACCTTCTCTCTCAGCACAAGAATCTTCCCTCCTCAGGTTGCAACCTTCTTTTCTAGGACTACTTTCACCATGTCCCATAGCTTTAAGGGTATCTTGTGCTTATACTATTTGCGTGTGTGTGTGTGTGTGTGTGTGTGTGTGGTACCAGGAATTGAACTCAGGATCTTGCACTTGCCGGGCAGGCACTTATTCTATTGAGCTATCTCCGTGGCTCATATACTATCATTTGATTCTAGGAGCTTTTAATTTCTTTCCTGATTTCTTCTATGATCCATTAATTATTAAAAATATTTAAATTTCCTTATGTTTGCAATTTCCTTGGCTTCTTTTTCTGAGGATCTCTAGCTTTAGACTGCTATAGTCTGATTGTATACAAGGGATTATTTTATTTCTTTTTAAATTTTTGAGGCAGGCTTTATGGCCTAAGACATGGTTTATTTTGAAAAAAGTTTCAAGTCCTATTTAGAAAAGTGTGTTTTCTGTTGCTGCTGCACAAAACACTGTAGATACCTGGCAAGTTTGTTTGCTCAGTGGTGTGTTCTAACTCTGATATTTCTTTTGTTGATTTTTTTTTTGTAGGGGAGGTCTGGTTGGCCTGTCTAATTGTGGGAGTCAGATATTGAAATCCTTTCCCACTGGGACTGTGTTGGAGTTTGTCTGTCCTTTTAAGTTCAGTGGTTTTCATTTTAAGAAGCCAGGTACGCTGACATTCTGCAATAGATTTTTGTAATCCTTATTGCTTCCTGTCCAGTTATTCCCTGTTCCAGTATGGATGGCCACTTTTGTCTCTTCTTTTTTTTTTTTTTTTTTTGCCTTTTTGGGACAGGGTCTCACTATGCAGTTCAGGCTGGCCTTGAGCTCACTTTTGTAGCTCAAGCTGGTTTCGAACTCACACTGATCCTCCTGCTCAGCCTCCCAAGTGCTGGGATTACAGGCGTGAGCCACCACGCCCAGCTTTTTTTTTTTTTTTTTTGTCTCTTCTAATCAGTTTTGGCTTGAAGTCTGATGTTGTTCGAGGACCAAATCACTGCTGCTGTTTCTTGACTTTGGCTGAATGGAGAATCATTTGCCCCCTTTCCCTTCATTTTGGGCCAGCTATCTCGTAGGCAACATGAGGTTGTGTTTTGTTTTTATTCCATCTTCCAGGAAGTTGAGACAATTGACATTGAGAGTTATTAGAAGGTGTTTATTGAATCCTGTCACCTCTTATACCTCCAGTGCTGATTCTTTCAGCCTTTCCCCTTTCGCTGCTCTCCCAGTTAACTGCGCATTTTCCTCTGGGCTCTGTGGTACTAGTGACCTCCTGTCTCTTTCCAGGCTTCCCTTATATATTTTCTTTTTTTTAAGAATTTTATTTTATTTTTTTCTTGTTTCAGAACTTTTGTTTGTTTATTTATTTATTTAATTTTATGGCCGGCTCAGCCTGCCCTGAAGGCAGGGCTGGCGCAGCATGTGGTGCTGGGTATCGAACCACGGTTCCTGCAGCTGCCCAAGCTTTCCTAAGCAGGCACTTTAGACCACTGAGCCATCCCACTGGGCCCCCTTATATATTTTCTGCAGTGCTGGCTTAGCCATGTGTCTCTAGCATGTCAAATACTTAATGTGGGAAGTACTTGTCTATCAATTCTGAAGCCAATTTTGCTGCAAATAGAAATCTGGGTTAAAGTTTTGTACTAAGACTTGAAAAACTGTTCAGGCTCTCCTGGTCTTTGAAGTTTGTGCTGAAAAATCTGCAGTTACTCTGATGGGCCTGTCTTTACAGGTTACTTGCTGTTTTTCTTAACAGCCTTTTTTGTGGAATTTCTGGAAGCTTGACTATTGTGTTGCTGAGAGGCTCTTTCCTAGATGTGGCTATTTGGGGTTCTGTATGTGTCTTATATTTGGATATTGAATTGTTACCGTAGCTTTGGAAATTTTTATGCTGTGATTTCAGCTGAATAATTTTTTATACCCTTTGAGTCACCTTTTAATTTTTCCCTTATTTCTGAAGTTCTGGTGTTGAGTCGTTTAGCAGTTATTGGATCAGCCTGCATGATGTTTTGTTGCCTTTGGGTGTCACTGAGTTTGTGATCTCAGACAGCCTCCATGTCTTGCATTTCAGACACTTTGTCCTCTTACCAGTCCAGTCTGTTACCTGGGCTTGAATTTTTCATGTTGTCAATCTCTGCTTGTTTTCTTCTCATACTTTCTAATTCTTTACTAAAGTGGTCCTTCATGCTGTGCATGGTCTAGTTTAACTCAGTTTATTGTTCTTTTCTTCTTTAATCTCTTTAAACTTTTTTTTTGTAAAATCCTTTGTTTAAGGAAAAACTTCATGTCATTAAAACATCTTATACTTTTGGTCATATATTTCTTCTTTTATCTCTTCAAGTATAATGATAAAAAGAAACGCTGAAATGACATCCAGGATTTGGAGGCAGATTTGTTTATATCAATGGGTTCTGACTGGGATCATTCCCAAAAGATGAGGCCCTGATCTCTAGTGGTCTAGGGCTTAAATGCAACAAGCAAGAAGGAAGTGCAGAGGTAGAATGGCTTTTCAATCAGCCCAACCCAGGAGATTAGGTCTTAAAACATGCAGCATAGTGACCAACCATTTCTAAGAGACAGAAGCAACTAGAACTGGAGTAGAAATTATTACCTGAGCAACTAAGAAACTGAAGCAATCTGGCTGTTGAGCGATGAGGGACATTTTCTATCATACAAGTATTTGGGGGACTATTTGGCTTGTGTGTTCTTTGCCTATACTTTGTTTTTTAAAAAATGTATTTGGTTGCTACAGGGTCTCATTAGATATCTCAGACCTATGGTGATCTCCTGCTTTCAGCCTCCCCAGCACTGGGATCACAGGTGTACACCACCATGCCGGGACTCTGGCCAGCTCAGCCTGCCTTGGGACTGTGCCATGCATGTGGTGCCTGGGATTGAACTGTGGTCCCTACGCTTGCTTAAGTTTGCTTAAGTAGGTGCTTTAGTCCATTGTGCTATCTTGCTGGTCCTGTTTCCTCTACTTCAGAGTTCATGAGATCAGCTTTTTGGAGAGGTAGGTGTTCAGGGGCATCTTACTGCTTTGCTTTCTTGTGTCTCCACAGTCCTTGCACTATGAGTTGAAGATCAGTGAGGGCAGAGAAATGCTGTCATTCCTGTGGAAATCTCCTTAGTTAGATCCCATCTTCCTGTGCTGTGACTGTGGTTATGCTTTGGCATTTATATCCTCTTTGACTTACTCAGCCTAATATTTTAGGGTATTCTTGGTGCCGAAGCTTCTTCAGGCTTGATTCCCATTAACACTCGGACAGGATTAAATGAAGCATAGTAATATTGATGGCACAATGACAAACCTGATGTTGGCATACAGTAAAAACCAATAAAAATAACAACCATGCCACCATTAACAATAGAAAAAAACAGCAATAATAATAGAGTTAACTAGTTGGTTATTGAAATTCTCTAAGCGTCACTAATAGCCACAGCTATACAACCACGGAAACAGGAAAGAGCTGTATAGTAATGCAGACATAATGACAAACTAAATACTGGCACACAGAGGATGCCCACTAAAAGCAAGTATACTATACCACCATGAACAACAGACAAGAATTTAGCATAATAGCATAGAGTAAACTGAGTAGCTAAAAATCAATAAAGCTAACAATGATGATAAAATAGAGGAGCTAGGGAGACATGAAAGAAGTAAATTTTGAAAAAGAAGGAAAAGAGGGCTAGGGAGATAGCTCAGAAGAATAAGTGCTTTCCTGGTAAGCCCAAGGGCCTGAGTTCATCCCTGGTTCCACAAAAAAAAAAAAAGAAAAAGAAAGAAAAGAAAGATGAATAGGACAGAAAAGAGATTTTTAAAATCCAAGTAAAGATAAAGGAAAGTAAATAGAATTAGTTAAAAACAAAAGAAAAAGATAAATGAGAAAAATAATAAAGATGAAGAACAAACAATAGAAAAAACTGAAAACAAAAATCAAAAAAGCATTGAAAAGAAGAAATGAGTCCAAAAAACTCCTGTGAGTCTTTGGGAAGTAGTTTCCCTCTAGGGCTGGGCATCTTGGGGACAGGGGACTCCAGGAGCCCCTAGGTGGAACTAGGCGTCATGGCAAATAAGGCCCTGCAGCTCTGGTCTCCTTTCTGGCTCCCACCTGTGGTGTAGTCTTAGGCAAGTTCTTGGTTTATCTGGGCCTTGAAGTTTTCATCTGTAAAATGGGTGCCACAGAATAAGTTTTAGGGTACAAATGTAGGCACATGGCCTTGCTCAGGTATCTGTGGTGGTCAGAACCTGCTCGAGGATACTTTTCTCACAGACAAGCAGCTGAAACCACAGGTGAAGACAGATCATCTGGTGACCAGCAGGCTGGGGCCAGGCACTGCCAAGGCTGTATATCACCCACCTCAGCATTGAAGCTGCCCTGGTAGAGGGGATAACATTCCACCCTACCCGGCTAAACCTCTGTTCCTGCTCTGATTGGGCTGGGGAAGGGACCAGGGTTGAATCTTTGAGGTGGAATGTCATGATCACTTGACTTGGCGCCAGAATCCATTCCCCAGTGGCATGGGACATGAGGCCTGGGACCTCCTGGGGAGCTAGAGTAGCACACTGGGGCTTCTCCACTCATAGAGGCACTGTTTTCCCAGCTGGGCTGATGGGAGCTGTTCCCAGCGAGCTTCTTTTATATAATTGCTCTCTCATTGCTCTCTCTCTTTCTCACACATACACATGTGCACTTTGTGTGTGTGTGTGTGCGTGTGTGTGTGTGTGTGTGTGTGTGTGTGTGTGTATAGACACGTAACTCTGGAGGCCTCAGGCTGTCAGGATGCCTCTGTCTTCTCTAATGAGCCTCTTGGGAATGCTATAGTAGTCCCAGGGAAGGAGGAACAGGCCTTACCAGCATGTCTGCTGCTATCTTTGCACGGAAGGAATTTATAGCTTGAGAGAGCAAGCTCCTGAGCTGTTTCCCTCCACTCTGCTGCTCAGGAGAAAGGCTCTGAACAAAAAAAGAATGTGTGTGCAAATACTTAGACATCTGTGTGTTCTCACAGGCCACACATGTGTATATACATCATACACAGAGCATGTATATGCATTCCCAGCTATCCAAACCATGTACACATGCCTATGTGTATATGCACCACACGAATTTGTACATACATGTCCCCCTGAATTTACATAGGAGATATAATCAAAATACACAATGTTTAAGTATTTTAAAAGTTTATTACTGTACAAGGCATTACTGAGTCTCCCTCACTTCACACACACTTCTCCCATCACTCCTGTCACGTCTGCAGCAGCTCTGGGGTCCTCTTTCACAAGTGTCTTTATGAGGCATGTTCAGAAGTACAGTGAAATCTGCTTCTCAGTGCCATCAACAGAAAAGCAGCTCATATGGTTCTGCTGAGAACTCACTACTATTATGGAATATTGCTCTATCTATGCAACTACTTTCTCTTAGTTCAATGAAAAGAAACATTTGTACCAGTAGTGTTTAGAAGTTATCATGTCTGCATCTTGTACTTGGAACAACTACTATGAAGACAACAATATGCATTGTATCAATTATCATAGCTGTCCTACTAAGGTGTTTTGAAACTGTCTCAATGTTATTTCTTATTAAAAGTAATTTTAAAAAAACAGCTCATAAAAATATGATTCTGTTGGGGCCAGCAAAATAGCTCAGTGGACTAAAGCACCTGCTTAGGTAAGCTTAGGTAAGCACAGGAACCATGGTTTGATACCAGGCACCACATGCCATGCCAACTCAGCCCCCAAGGCAGGCTGAGCTGGCCACAGAGTCTAGGCACAGTGACACACACCTATAATCCCAGCACTGGAGAGGCTAAAAACAGGAAGCTCACTAGGAGACCAAGCTGCATAGTGAGATCCTGTAACAACCAAATACATAAACAAACAAACAAACAAACAAACATGGTGCTATGTCCTCATCCATCTTATTCACTTCATCTGGCACCATACAACTTCTGTCTCTTCCCTAAAATCAAACGAAGCATGAAAAGTTAATGTTTTTAATCAGTTCAGCACATGGAGGCATTCATGGCAGCCCAACTAAAGACACTCAAAGATGAGGACCCCAGAGTTGCTTCAGAATGTGGCAAGGACTATGGCATAACAGTGTTTGAAATGAAAGGGAAAAATTTGAGAGGGATTTGTGGCCATGTATGCTTTATTGCCATAAGTTTTAAGAATTTAAACTTTACCTCCCCAGGACCTAGATTTAACAGAGTCCATCAAACACAGGCTGTACTTCCTTCCCAAGCCCCTGGCATGTTGAGGAGAACCCAGCAGTGCCTATTTTAAGTGATTGCCTGGTTCAGAAGCTTCTTTTCCCCCCTGAGTGTTTGTGGTTTGGCTGTAATATGTGCCCCCAGAATCTCACATTCATCATAGGGCCTGGTGCAAATGTGCAGGCTGCTGGGGTGTGAACGTGGAAGGCTGTGTTCTTGCCCCTGGTCCCTTCCTTCTCTCTCTGCTTCCTGGCCACCATGCTGTGAACAGCTTTTGTCCACCACCATGGGATTACTACCTTGGAGCTAATTGACTATAGGCCAAATCCTCTAAAACCACAAGCCAAAATAAGTTGTTGGTATTAGTTATTTTCCCCAGTATGGAAAGAATGATTAAGACCAGGTGAACTGGGGAGACAGCTCAGTAGAATAAGTGCCTGCCTGGCAAGCACAAGGTCCTGAGTTCAGTCCCTGATACCACCATAAAAAAAAAAGGTAAGACCCTGGCAAGGGCAGGTTGTGGCCTGGGCAGCACAATAGCCGGTAAGCTCTTTCCTCCTAGGGCTGCTTGGTATAGACTGGGTTAACAGAGGCAGTAAGGACTGTAGGGCTCCTGCATATGTGGCTTCTGAGAGCAGCTAGGTGGCTGCCACCCAAAGATTCTGCACCCAGACTTGAGCTTTAAATCTCCCATTGCCCCAGTTTCCGAGGTTGGTATTGTTCAAGGGCTTCCTGCGGCTCAGCCCAGGACCAAACCAAGCCAAGTGCAGTGACTTGGCTAGGGAAGTCTGTGAAGCAGTACTGAGTGCCTACATTATTCAGGTTGGAAGTTGATGGCAACCCCAAGCAGGGTGCCTCAGACTTTAGTCCCCTTGGGCCAGAAGGCCCAGCCCAAATAGTCACTTACGGTGACATGTCAAACATGAATAAACATCCAACTTGCTTAGATGCATGGTGGACTTTAGGAGCAGCTCTTTATGAGGGTGGAGATGATATAAGTCAGTGTGAAGGTGGCCAAGAAATAAACTGGGGTCACAGAAGGGGTCCCACTTGTGCCAACACTCCACTGGGTAGCTCTGGAGCTTAGGACTCAATGTTTTAGGCCAAAGATGGACTGAGGGCCTAATGTGGGCAGGGCTGAGGTGAACACCTAGCTACATAGCCGTCCTTGGCCCAGCTGCCCACCCTGCTCCTTTCTGCCTGGTTCAGAAAAGATGCTAGGATTAGGCAGGGAGCTTGGGGGACAGAAGAACCCAGAGAGGCAGAGAAAGTACCTCAGACACATAGGGCTCAGCAGGGACCAGAATGTGACACAGATGGACCAATGAGACCCAAAGCAGCACAGAAATGAGTCTGTCAGAACACAGGTCCGAGAGGTTCAAAAGCAGCCCCGTGATGATGAGGAGAGGTTTTGCTGCCACAAAAGAAACTCCACACACTTCTCTGAGTGGTGGGTAAAGACTCCTACCCAGACCGGAAGCCTGGAGCTGGGCCATGTGTGGCTCACTCAGGACTTCCTTATCCCTGTTCCACTCACCCACACTCTGCCCTTTGTAGCACAGCCTGGACACTGTTGGGTGGGAGCAGCACCCTCTCTCCCTCCCTGACCTGCAGTCTGAGTAGAGACTTCTTTTTTGGGGACACATTTGTGTGTGGCCCTGACTGGTAGGCCTTGGCCTTTCAGGTCTCTGGGGGTTCCTTGGCCCATAGATCTGGGAAAAGTGGGGCCGCTGCAGAGCATGCCTGGCCCACCCTTCCTGAAGGGGCCTGCTGGTTGAGCTGCCCCTCCCAGGACCACTTCCTTCCTCCCACATGGACTCTGGGGGCCCAGCCTGGAAAGTTTAACCCCTTGGCCATGGTCTATGTGGGGGAGGCTACATACCCTGGCTGCACCAGCACCTGGGACCCACTTCCTGGGGTGGCTGGCCACTTGCCTATGGGTCAGCCCCAGGGCCATGACCTGCAGAACAGCCCTGGCAGGCCTGATGTGCCTTCTCCCACTTGGCCACCAGTTGTGGGTTTGCACAGATTGTGGGGGAATGAGTTCCCTGGGACTTGAGCAAAGGAGACTTGGAGAGGACGTTTGGAAAGGAAAAGCCAGAGGCACATGCTATGGGGCTGTGTGGAAAGGGAAGGCTAGCTACCCCATGACTGCAATACTGGACAGCTATGAGACTGGACAGCCATGTTGGGCCTGCTTCCCAGCCTTCCCTGGCATAGCCACCCTCTGCCTGACTTACTCTACTAGCACATGCAGCTCAGGGCTAGTCCACAGACAGCTGGGGACTGCCTCAGCAACCATGGCTCAGGTCCACTATCTGTCCAGGGACCACCACTGGGCAGTCTGACATAGGATCCCCAAGGGGACAGTGGCCACCCATCCTCCCAGACTCACAGGGCCTGTCCTGTGTCTCCTTGTCACCTTGCTTTATGAATAAGCACAAGGTTCAGATATACACAATGCATATATAATACACACATGCAAAACATGCAACATACATGTACCACTTGTACTCGTACACACATGCATACCAGCAAGCATACACACATGTATAGTTTCAGGTGGGGTTGTGTGTATTTGGGTGTGTATGAAGGGGGGCAAGCCTCTGTGATACAGCGAAGCTCACCAGCGTGAACCCATCCGATGCCACCGAGTCCTTGTTTTTTTTTTTTTAGGGTCTCACTACTGAGTCATAGTGATCCTCCTGTTTGTACCTCCCAAGGGCTGGGATTACAGATGCGCACCACCACGCCCAGTATCACTGGCTCAGCATGCTCTAGAGCGGGGCTGGCGGGGCACAAGGGGCCAGGAACCAAGCCCTGGCCCCTGCGCTTCCTCTAAGCAAGCGCTAAATCCACTGAGCTATACCGCCAGCCCTGCCACCGAGTCCTTGTAAATGGAAGTAATGTACACACTGGCTGGGCTGTGAGATGTAGATACATGGGCCTCAGTGGATGTCAGTAGGCCCAAGGACACCATGATTGCTGACACCTGCAGGATGCTGGAGAGGCCTGGACAGACTCCTGGAGAGCTGTGGAAGGTGGGAGTCTGCTCTCAGCTGGGTCCAGACTTCCAGTCTCCAGAGCTCTGAAATGAAAACTTTCTGTCATTTGAACCTCCTAGTTTGGGGTGCTTTGTTATGGTGGATCCAGGACATGGAACTGGGCCTATAGGCTCACATGTGCCCATACATACACAGCCATGGGCACACATGAAGGCAGAGGCATTGGCTTTAAGGCTGTAGAGCTGGGCTTAGCATCTGGCGGGACCACTTTAGCCAGACAGGGTGCCTCTGGACAAGGTGCCTGTGTTGCTCCTAGCCTCACTTTTTACCTAGATGTGGGAACAGGGTCAGTCCCCCTGCATAGCTGGCTACAAAATGAAGCCAGGCGCATAGCTGGGGTCTACAGTGGGAGCAGCCCCTACATTCCCTACAGCCCTTGTAGAACTTCAGAGCCTGAACTGTTTTCCAAAGCCGGGAGAGGTATACCTAAGGCACTTGTGCATCGGAGAAGAAATCACAAAGGCAAGTAGAAAAAATTGAACTGAACAGTAAGGACAATACAAGACATAAGAATCTGTCTAATGCATGTGGCAAACAGGTGCCCAGAGGCAAATGTACAGTTTTTGATGCTTACAATAGGAAATATGGACAAGGCTGTGTGTCCATTAAGTTTCTTGTGGAACAAGCTAGAAAAAGATTAATAAATTACACTCAAAAAAAGTAGAAGGGAAATAATAAAAATAGTAGCAAAAATTAAAGAAACACAAGTCAAACAATAAGAAAAATAACAAGGTCAGCCGGGCGTAGTGGCGAACGCCTGTAATCCCAGCACTTGGGAGGCTGAGGCAGGAGGATTGCTATGAGTTCGAGACCAGCCTGGGCTACAAAAGTGAGCTCAAGGCCAGCCTGAAATGCATAGCAAGACCCTGTCTCAAAAAGCCAAAAAAAAAAAAAAAA
>PVJA010004009.1:0-89793 GCA_004027025.1 Myocastor coypus | reverse complement strand
GCCATGCATGGCCAGGATTCTGAACTGTTGTTTCTGAGAACTTGGCTTCTCTTCATCCATGTTCTGCACCTCTCTCTACTGCTCCCGTTAGGTCTGCAAGGCAACCCCTAGAATACTTTGCACATTGCGTGGTCTGTGGTGGCACTAAATAAATGAAGTTTTCTTGCTCTCTTTAGAGAAGCTATTCAAGGTTTCTTACTGGCAGTCTGAGAAAGATAGCCTAGTCAGTCTTGCAGAAAAGAGAGACACAAGAGAGAAGAAATCTATCAGGTAATGCCCACAGCTCTGAGAGGCAAATTGAAGTTTGTTCTATTTCTCACAGGACATTTCTGAGAGACAACCTAGTAGGCTCAGGACCCGCAGCCTGGCTGCAGACAGGATGTCGTCTCCCAGGGAAAATATAGATCTGAAAAATTTCCATTTCAAGTCCCACATCCAATTTGTAGTGCTCCCATTACCTCCGGTGGCATCTGCTCAATCTTGCTCAGAACGGAGGCTACAATATTCCTCCTGTAAAGTTTGTCTCAGCAGCTCAGAAATGAACTCTAGTACATGACAAGGACATTGCCGAACAATAAACCCAGGCCCTGACCACTGCATAATTCTGTAAAACCCCCGAACTGAAACTGACTGTCTTTTATGTCCTCATCCTTTACTGCTCTGCAAAGGGCATTCTGAGCTTCGCATTCCTATTATACATTTCCTGGGGGCTCAGGGCACAAGCCAAATGAGCGCCTCTACCAAACACTGTTACAGACAGAGAAGCCAATCCAGTGGCATGGAGCGAGGCTTGCTGTGCCAGTGAAACCTGCCTGAAGATTGCAGGATAGGCTGCAGCAAAGCTTTTTCTCCTGTGCTCATAAAGGCACGTACTCTGCCGCCTCAAGGAGCTGGGCTCCAGAAGTAACTCCGGAGAGTCCCTAAGAAGTCAGAGACTCAGCATGGGTTTCCTTGCCCAGATCTCAGCCCATTGCTTCTTCACGTTGCAGGAGACAGCAGCAGACGGAGGCTGGGGTGCACAGAATTCAGACCCTGCAAGGGTCTCTGTGCTTGCTGCCCACCAGCGCAACGGAAGGGCACCTGTGTCTTCGTACTAAACCTCTCGATGCTCTTCAGTTTATCTTGGAATTCAAATGGTGGCTCACAATGGAAGATTAGATGCTACTGAAAAACACAAATGGCCCCAGACCTGGCTGAGTTTGCTCTCTAGGAGGCAGAGTAGGACTGAAGGTGACACGAGGGATCCTAAGGGGAATGACTGTAGAAGGTTGAAAATAACTCCTGGAGGTTGTTATGGAGAGACAGGCTTTGCCTGTCTGTCCTTGAAGAAAGTCAACCTTGGGGCTGATGTGTGATTTTATTTTCACAGGGAGAGAGTGGAAAGTGCACCGTGTCCTCTCCAAAAACAGTGTCCTTCATATTAAACCAGCTGATATTCCTGGGACTCCCTTCCTTCTGGGTCACAACTGGACTCCAGCAGCTCTTTGTAGGCCTGAAGAACAGGCTCCAGACTCAGTTTCTCTTTCCCAAGGCAAGGATGACGAGGTCTGATCTGAATGAGCAGAATCATCGCATCCTTGAGTGAAGGACAGCTGCCTTCCGCTCTGTGCTGGAAGAAGCTTCCAGCATGAAACCCAGGCGCTTCCTGCAGTGACGCGTAGGGTTTTCCTAGGCAAGTAAGCTGGAAGACAAACGAATGGTCAGAAAGTGGCCCAAGCCAGAGCAGAGAAATTCAGACCAAGGGGTCTCCCAGGCTGCTAAGGTTGGGAATTTGATTTCTCCTTAATGCATGCAGAATAAGGCGCTTTGGAGTCACTAGGGATGGTTGAGAACATTGGATCCTTTCAGTCAATAGGTGGTGAGTAAAGAAGAAGGGGTGAGGAACACGGAAGTCCTGGGGCTGAGGGAAAGGCACCCCGAAAGGCCCGGCCAGCTCCCCATGGGGAGACTGAGCATCCATCCATAGCTGTGACTCAGGACAGGGGGCCCTCCACTTGTGGTATGGCCCTCCCTGAGTACTTACAGCCTTCCTCCTGGGGACAGTGTTCCCTCCTAGGAACACTTCTGCAGAGAGTTGCAACGCAAAGCAACAGGTTGGCTGTATGGTGCCGGTGGCATCTACCTGCAGTCACAGCTGCACGGGAGGCTGGGGTGGGAGGATCCCTGAAGTCCAGGGATCGTTTACACGGGGTCTCCTGGACTTTGTGTTGGGAACTCTGCTATGCCCTCCCAAAATATTAGGCGCACTACTTATTCCTATTAGCAGGCAAATATCTCTATTTTAATGTGCAGGTACAAGATTGTGCAGCAAAGCAAGTGAGCACAACTAGGGGAACAAGAAGGCAGGGATTCATGGGTGATACGCTTTTGAGAACAGGGCCTTATGCAGACCATGGGCAGCCATTAGCTTAGGCTAATGAAGCACGTGACCAGAGACATTTGGCAATGTGACAGGTGTGGGCTACAATTCCTGGGGAGCGCACTACAGCTCAGCACTTTTTACATACTTCACAGGATCACGAGAGCCTAATGTTCAATTTGTCGCTAGACTATAGGGGACGGCCAACAGGCTCCTCATTCTCAAACAGCAGAAATTATAGCACAACTGTTTGGCCTTTGAGAAAGCACTTACGGACTTCAAACTGGCCCCTGGGACACCTGGGGCCCAAAAGTATCTTAAAAGTTGTTTCAAAGCTTGTCACAGTGTAGAGAACAAATCATACAAAAGTCCAGTGCTGGCCCAAACTTCATTAAGTTTTACATTGAGGATCCCATGAATGCTGTTAGAAGAAAACGGATGTCTGAGTAGGTGACAGAAAAGACACAGGTGACTGAGCCCAAGGCTAAACGCAAGAAGAGGGTAAAGAATTGCCTAAGAAATCTGCTTTTTCAGTACTGGGGATTGAACTCAGGATCCTGTGCTTGCCAGGCAAGCACTTACTCTACTGAGCTATCTCGTCAGCCCCTGAGTTGCCCAAATTCTTAAGACAAAATAAAATACAAAAGAAAGTGTTAGCCGGGCATGGTGGCGCATGCCTGTAATCCCAGCACCCGGGAGGCTGAGGCAGGAGGATCAGTCCAAGTTCGAGACCAGCCTGGGCTACAAAAGTGACCTCAAGGCCAGCCTGAACTGCATAGTGAGGCCCTGTCTCAAAAAAAGACAAAAAAAAAAAAAAAAAAAAAAAAAAAAAAAAAAAAGAGAAAGTGTTGGTTATGAGTAAAAGTCTTTCATTCCTTCTGATTCTGATTGTAGGTGATCTCTTCTAATTGGCTCCCCAAAGGTTCTGGCTAGTCCATTTATAGTTACAAACTTACAATCTATAAAAAGTCATTGTACATCAATTGGCTGAATATATCCAAATTCACTTTGGTTTTATAAATAAATGCTCTTATGCTGGTCCATCTATCCCTCTGGATGCCCTATTTAGAGCTTTTTTATTGAAACGCAATAATTTTTCTTTTTTTTTTTTTTTTTCGTGGATTTTTGAAATACCTGTCTATATTTAAATTGGCCCATAGAGAGTGTCATGAGAGCCAAGGGCATGCTTCCCCATAGACTGCCAACTGATCAAAACGATGTCAAGTCTGATTGACCCACTGCATTGTATACCGTTGTCTGCGTTCAATAACTGGAGAATCTTGCTGTCATGGGTCATCAAAAATTTCTTCAGCATAAGGAAACTTCTGGACAGGAATCCAGAATAAAGGATCAGCTGCGTAGAAAAACTTTCTCCCATTCTTTGTTCAGTAATGGGACCCCAATAATTTCCACAGTATTATGGGATAGACCCTCCAACGAATGTTGATAAACACTCCCGTGATATGTCTACATTGGTCATAATCAACGAGTTAAACCAATAAATTTCCATTTAAAGGTGCTCTTTTTTTTTTTTTTTTTTTTTTTTTTTTTTTTTTTTTTTTTTTTTTTTTTTTTTTTTTTTTTTTTTTTTTTTTTTTTTTTTTTTTTTTTTTTTTTTTTTTTTTTTTTTTTTGAGACAGGGTCTTGCTATGCAGTTGAGGCTGACCTTGAGCTCACTTTTGTAGCCCAGGCTTGTCTCGAACTCACAGCAATCCTCCTGTCTCAGCCTCCCAAATGCTGGGATTACAGGCATGAGCCACCACGCCCGGCTTCTAAAGGTGCTCTTGCCACAGAATAAGAAGCCGTTTAGCGGTAACACTCATGATTCTAATCTCATTATGTAGCAGAAGGTATTTATACTTTCTAAGTGCACAGTTCTAAGGTGACTAGAATTCTTTGCAGTCTTTTTCTAGACTCAGATATCTGCCTTTCTCGTATGTTATAGCCTCTTGTGTTAAGAGACACATGTCAACCAGTATGCTTACACCAAGCAATATATATATATATATATATATATATATATATATATATATATATATATAATCTTTTTGAGACAGAGTCTTGCTGTGAAGCCATGCAGTTCAGGCTGGGCTTGAGTTCACTTTGTAGCCCAGGCCGGTCTCAAACTTGCAATGATTCCCTTGCTCCAGTCTCCCAAATGCTGGGATTACAGATGTGTACCACTACATCAAGTAAATGATAAATTTTTATTTATTTCTTTTTATCTTTTATTTATTTATTTGGTTCAGGGTCTCCTACGTTGTTCAGACTCATAATAATCCTTCTGTCTCAGCCTTCCCAGTGCTGGGATTACAGGCATGCACCCCCACACCCAGGGTTCCAGGACTAGCACAGCATGAGGTACTGGCGATCAAACCCAGGGCCTTGCACTTGCCAATTTGGTGCTTAGACCAATGAGATATCTCCCTGGCTCCAGGTGATAGGTTTTGAAATAGTTTATGTGATGCTACATATGTGTCGCTACCCTTAAAAATGCTCAGGATATGAACAGCCCAGATAATCTCACAAGCTTTTTTGATGAGATCCCTTTAAAGGATAACAAAGTATGTGAGAGCGAGCTTGTCTATACACTAGATAGAGATGGCTAACAAAAAAGACCTCTCTATAATAAGCAGGACATCTAAGTGGATTACCAACGTGATGTCAACGTGACTGTCATGTTAAAGTATTACGCATGGCGCTTGATCTCAAGATTTCTGCGTAAACTCTCTAGCTGTTGTCTGTTAACATGCCCTAGAGGTACAGCTATTAAAACAACCATCGTTGATAGAGAATCTCAGTCTTCCAGACATACTTAATATTCAGATGAATTATATTACTTGAACTACAATAGTTGAGCTCTCTGTTCTTGCTGCAATATTGTTTCTCAGGTTGCAAAGGGTGATTCCAGTTGCTCCGCTACCTTTTATATTGCGCATATTAGGCCCCATTCCAGTTGTCTGTGACCTTTAATCTGTGGTAAGCAATAGGCTGATCCCCTGGTGACTCCATTACTTACTCCAATAGGTCCAGACAACCGCATATACACCATCAACACAATGCAAGATTCCCAACCAGAGTCCCCTTCCTCTTGTTCACAAACCACCCTGCGCCAGTCCACCATCGAGAGCACCTCGTGCATCTTCAGCCTTCGCTCGTCATCATCAGATCCTTCTTGGATGGCGCGTTGCCCCCCTCTTCTTCATGAGGTAGAAACCTCATTGAACCCCACGCAGCAGGAGCTGTGGTGAGCCTACCGTGCTCTGCCCCTCTCCTAAGAACCTTGCTGGCCTGCACCCTATCCATCTCTCATTGCTACAAGCAATGACTAAAAGAAGGAACAAAAGGCCATCTCAGACCTCCAGCCCACCCAGAGCAAGCTCAGGAGAGAAGGTCACAGAAGCACTTGGAAGTCACACACCTGAAATGTCCCAGATGACAGCAACTGAAGAAAAACTGCCATCAGGCTATGGAGGAGTCAGAGCAGAAGCAATCTCTCAGGTAAAAAGGAAGTGACAGTGGTCATAAAGGAATTGTTCGGTATATCTAATAAAAGACATAGATAAAAAAAATAGAAGGGAAGGGGAAATGATGGAATCACTGAATGAAGAATGCAAGAAAGAACTAGAATGCCCAAAATAGATTCAGGCTGATACCTGGGACGTTAAGAAGGCCACCAAAAGCTGACAAAATCACTTGAATGAAACAGAAGGTAACATTTTAGACCTTGAAGATAGCATTGCAGCCAGTGAATAGGAAGGGAGACATCTCCTAACAACAATGAGAAACCAGGAAATAGCAATAGAATGGCTACAGGATGATTCAAAGAAAAGCCATGTAGGACTAACAGGTGTCCGTGAAGCAGCTAGAGATAACGCGATGGGCATAGCCACGGTAGTCGGGGAGATAGCACCAAACAACTTCCCAAGCATGGAAAGAGAACCTGCTGTATAGATAACTAAATCATATGAAGCTCCAGCTCACCATAATAT
Source organism: Myocastor coypus (assembly GCA_004027025.1). NCBI lineage: Eukaryota > Metazoa > Chordata > Mammalia > Rodentia > Myocastoridae > Myocastor > Myocastor coypus. The sequence goes on along the minus strand of PVJA010004009.1, from coordinate 83,442 downwards.
AAATAAATTGCCACCCAGACATATAATAGTCAAGATCCCAGAAACTAAGCAAAAGAACAGAAGATTAAAAACCGTTAGAAGAAACGGATCACCTGTAATGCAAAGCCCGTCAGAATCATGGTAGGTTTGAAGATATCTGAGGTCCTGAAAGAAAACAACTTTCAGCCCAGATTGATGTATCCTGCAAAACCACCTATCAGATTTAGTGGGGAGATTAGATACTTCCATGACAAAGAACAGCTGAACACGTTCATGGCAGTTGTACGGTATGCGTGTTTTGTTAAAATTATATCAGTTTACGAGTTTACAAGATGGTTAAGAACATCAGAAGTTTTCTTTAAAGCATGGGAAAGGTTTATAAGAGTGTGGGGTCTATAAAGCCTTAAAATCTATGTAAATACTAAAATAAATATAACATTGCTACATCACTGATTTTCACTTATCACAGGGCTGTCTGGAACATAACAGAAGATTAGATACATGAGGTACCAGTGTAGTTCCAAAGTTCAAAACTTGAAGGAAAATACAGCAACTTTTATTTTACAAATGAAAACACTAGGTCCTTCAGGCTTGAGGCAAACTATGGCGTGCATCTAAGACCCTAACAATGGCATCAGCAGTCTCCGAATAGGAGAGATCTGGAAATTCATGCAGTCTAAGTGCCCATTTCTACCTACTTCTAGTTTGTATGTGTGGAGATGAGGAAGCATGAAGAATGGGTCTGACTTTGAATTCCAGGGTCAAATTTCCTACTGAATGTAGAGCGAGTTCATGGCCACTGTCATAGCCGTTTTCAGATAGGACACTTGCGCCTCCAAGGGACAGAGCACAGGAGTGCCACAGTGTGCCTACAGGAAACATGTGTGGTCACTCGCCAGAGAGACTGTGGGCGAATGAATGAGTTAAAGAATGACTACATGAATGAATGAATGAATGAATGAATGAATGAATGAATGAAAATTCCATGGTAGAAATCAGAATAACTGTACCCAGGGAGTTTCAAATGAATCATCTCAAGGTTTCCCTAGGGACAAGAAACTTCTGAAGAGGACACCCAGCTGGGTCCTGAGGAGCTCTTCTCCGAGGGAGATATTTCTGACACTGAAGGAAAGCGTGAGGAGGATCCGGATTCCTGCTTGGTGCAGAGCTGCCTCAGTCTTCCCTGACGCAGCCAGCCCAAGTGGACAGGCAGGAGCTCTCCTGCATGTACCTTGATGGCCTTTAGACAAGGGCTCAGGAGTTGCCCTGCTCAACAGGACTGCCTCACAGATGGCCCCGGCGGCACTGTCTGCTGAGTTCTCATCTGTCCCGATGCATCCTGCCTAGTGTGGTGAGTTTATGCATGTCTCCACACTCCAGGAAGTGCAACCTCACATCTCACATTGCTGGCTGGGAGAGAGAGGAGGGGGAGGGAGAGAGAGACAGAGAGACAGAGAGACAGAGAGAGGGAGAGACAGAGAGAGGGAGAGGGAGAGGGGGGAGAGAGACAGAGAAACGGAGGGAGAGGAGGGGAGAGGGAGAGAGAGGAGGGGGAGGGAGAGGGGGGAGAGAGAGACAGAGACAGAGAGAGACAGAGACAGAGAGAGACAGAGGGAGACAGAGATAGAGAGAGGCAGAGATAGAGAGAGACAGAGAGAGGCAGAGAAGGAAGAGAGAGAGAGGGATAGAGGGGTAGGAGAGGGAGAGAGAGGGAGAAAGAGAGCGAGAGAGAGGGGGAGAGGAAGAGAGATGGAGAGAGAGGAAGAGAGAGGGAGAGAGAAGAAGAGAGACGGAGAGAGAGGCAGCTCCTACCTCCTAATGAAATTGCATTCTTTGCAGTGAAATTTCCATCAGGGAACAACTTTAAGTAATGGTATCTTACTAAATGTTGCTGAAGTCTGTCAGAGCTCATCTGAGAGTGGGGCTGAGGGTGCAGCTGTCCCCAGGCTAGCAGGGTCTTGAAGGAGAAGGAAACAAGGCTGCTTTTCAGGGCCTGCCCGTGGCATCTCCAGGAGGTGCCAGTAACACAGCCCTGCGGGGAGCTGGCCCTCCCTGGCCACTGCGGGATGACCCTCTGCCCATCTCATTCTGCTTCGTCACGTGACTTCTGGAAGTCTCCCTTCTGCTCTGCCTCACCTGCAGGCGATCAATCCCCAGGCCCTCGCTGTCACCTGGAGTCTGAATTAAGAGCATTATCCAGTTTTAAAAGACAATTTCAGGCTAGAGTGAAGGCAAATTGCTTCAGAAAAGAGATTTGATTCCATTTATGCATATATCCACTGTCCCCATGGCTGGCAAACAGGGTCTCATTCAAAATTCAGTTGGGGGAATTGTGATGCTTCCAAATGAGGAAAGGACGTGGAGAGGAGAGGAGCAGTGGGGCGGCGTTCGCACAGCTCTCGTAGGTTGGACAAAGCACTGGATTAGAAGAATCACGCGTGGCAGCCCCGACCTGACGCTCCTCGAAGCAGAGAGAAGCGGCCAAGGACACCGCAGATTCTGCCTGACACTGGGAGCACCCTGATCACTTCCTGAGAGTAGGAGACACACAGGAAGGAGGTCGCTCTCTTCTTTCCTTCCCGTCCCTTTTCTCCTCTCCTCTCCTCTCCCCTCCTCTCCCCTCCCCTCCTCTCCTGTCACCTCCTCTCCTCTCTTCTCCTCTCCTCTCCTCTCTCTTCCCCTCCCCTCCTTCCTCCTCCTTTTTCCTCCCCTCCTCTCTCCTCCTCTCCCCTTCTCCCCTCCTCTCTTCTCTCTTCCCCTCCCCTCTCTTCCTCTCCCGTCTGCCCTTCTCTTATCCCCTGTTCTGCCCTGCCCTGCCCTGCCCTCCCTGTGCTGGGCAGAAGGTGAGGTCCTGGAGGGCAGGAACAGACCAGGCCATGGAGGAGGAAGGGTGATCCGTTGCAACAGGATGCCAAGGGCTGTGCCTGTATGGGGTGGAAAGGGACTCAGAATTCTAAGCAAAAAATGTCATGGCTCGGAGTGCAGTTTTCAGCTGTCATCTCTCTGAAACCTAGAGACTTAGTGGTCCGTGCAGGCTGAGTGTGGGCCCTCACGCCCCGTCGCCCACTTGCACTGTGTGCAGCTCTGCTCCCGCCACGCCCTCCTGCTGCTCATGTACACGTGCCCTGTGTTTCCCAGTCTCTTTCCTTCCTTGATCCCCACAGGGGGCGTCACGGAGTCTTCTTTCTTCCTCGGGTACCACGGAACATGTCTCCTTCCCATGGTCTGTGCCTGTGGGAGGAGCCAGCAGCACACAGAAGAGGCCACGGCTGCCTATTGGGTTTTGAACCTTGCTCTTTGCCAGTGTCCTGCGTGACTTTACTCCTGTTATCTCTCTGGACTCCTTCGCTCGGATCTCGCTCCAGTGTCATCTTGTCCCCACTCTGACCTGCAGCCTTCTTCTTCCACAAGCTTCCAGACTCCCAAGGGCTCATGAGGCTTCCGCAGCTCTCCACAAGCTTAGCATTCCTGAATCCCTCCACCTAAGCCTGTCTCATACACACGAAGGCACCCAGGAACAGAAGAAGAGAGGGAAGACCTCGGATTTTCCTAAGTAAAGGCGCAAACTTCTGTCTAAAGCTCTGTAGCCGTGCTAAGCAGCTCACAGCCTCAACCGTCTCTCACAAGCGCCATTGCTGCCCACCCTTTGGGTGCAGGAGTCGCTTACTGGAGTCTTCCTCACCCAAGTCTTGCTGCACCAACACCGAAACACACAAAGCGTGACTCAGCTTCACGTTCAGAAAATGACTGCAGCAGACACAGTTCAGCAGATAAGAAACTGCAGGGCCTCTGCCAATCAGGAGAGCAGAGCCATCGACATGTCCTTGGAAGCGAGTAGAAAAGACAGATCTGTCCGTGAAGTAGAGATGGAAATAAAGGAAAATGCGGGAGGAGCCATCCCTTCCTAGCTGACACTAAGGGCTTTGAAGGGCAGCAGGACAGAGAGGAAGGCAGCAGAGAGGCCCGGAGCAGGGACCAAGGCCAGCTCTTTGGCCCGCACTGTGATCTGCCTGTGCTGGCCTCGCTTCCGAGCGCTTTAGCTCCACCCCCGTGCCTACTTCTCTGAACAACAGAGCTCTATTCAGAACAGTAATTCATTCTAATCATCCGTGCCCTTTCCATGAAAGAAACAGAAGTGAGATCTCACTGCTCTGACTTCCCCTCCCCAGCTGAGCCCAGGCGCACATAGACCGACACTGACCTCGGAGGCTGCTTCTCGGAGCGCTGGGAGGAGAGGCTGCAGGCCAAGGGGCACCAAGGAGTGGTGGTGAGGGCCTCAGGAGAAGCCTTTCCTTGGTGCATGACCTGCTGGAGATCCAGGCCTGGAGTCTTCCTGCTCAGCACCAACCACAAAGAGCTCAAGCTGTCTCAGGGCCCAGATTTGGCTTGGTCGGTCCATCTTTTTTTTTAAATTTGTTATTATTATTTTATTATTATTATTATTATTATTATTATTATTATTACTACTACTACTACTATTAGTATTATTATAGCTAATACATTTCATAATGTTATCTTCATTGTAGTTGTCCTGAATATGAGATGCAGGCATGATTTTTTATCTAAACTTCGTTAATGCAGATCTTTCTTTCATTGCGCAAAGAGAAAGTAGCTGTACGCTTAGTTTAATTTTCCATAACAGTAGTAGATTATCAGCGCATCTGGCATTATCAGGGACTACTAACTTGAGCCTTTTACAACTCAGCATGTTGATATGGCTTTCTTTTTTATACCTCGTGGCATGGCTAGATTTTTCTGCTGGATGCTTAAGGCAAAGATAAAGCAAGATCTATGTTACAAAGAATATGTAACTTTTTTACCTGACAAGGTCAGTCAGTTACTCTCCGGATTCACCCTGGATCCATGTACTGCAGTCCGCAAAACTTTTGTCAGTGTCAGACATCTGGCCAATGCTTGACCAGTTTGTCTTCTGTGAAAGCCTGAGAGAATGTTGTCTCTCTAGGTGACTCTCCTTAGGCACATTGTACCTCATCAATCACTTTCCTCTGCGGCCCCATAATCTCCTTGAACAGGAAATTTGAAACTCCGCTGAATTATGTGCTGCTAAAGTACAGGTTCTTTTATGTCCTATGTCCTCACTGGCCTTCAAGGGCTAGAGCCAAAACATTGGCTATACTTGTGTTCCTTCTTTATCTCTAATTGTTTGGACTGCCAACTTAAGTTGCTAACCATTCAGAAGAAAAGCTTGATGATATTATTCCCTCTAGAGCAGCAGTTCTCAACCTATGGGTTGCGACCCTGGTGGGGGTCGAACAACCAAAACACAGGGGTCGCCTAAAGCCATTCTGAATCATAACTGCAGCAAAATTACAGTTTTGAAGTAGCCGCCAAAATTAATTTTTGGTTTGGGGTCACCGCAACATGAGGAACTGTATTTAAGGGTCACAGCATTAGAAAGGTTGAGAGCCACTGCTCTAAAGTTAACTGAATTCCTGCCCTCGAACTCCTAGCTCAGTGCCCTATGCATCTGTTAAATGAGAAACGTAAGGCAGAACTACCTCTGTCTACTCATTCATTTAATCATTAACTCCTCAACTGTAAATTAACTTAATTTTCTCCAGTATTAAATATTAGGTTGACAGTGGCTGTTCACACAGTGGAGCACTACTGTGCTATAAAGAAGATGAAGCTAGAATCTTTGCAGGGGAGTGGATACACTTGTGGCCGGGACGCTACCTGAAATGGAGCAGACGTGCACACTTACATACTGAGTGGTTTCTCTTGTATCAGAAACTCAAATCATGAATAAAGAGCAACACCAAAGCCAGCTTCTAGGAAACAGAGAGACGGACTTGAATGCGAAGGTAATCACTTGCTGGAGGGAGGGGAGAGAAGTGGGAGCAGGAACGGAGTGGGGCTGCGTCATCCTCATGCAGGGGCTCCCACCATGCCCAGAAACATGACGTGCTTGCAAGGAACAGGCGCTCTGCTCCTGCAACGGAAAGCCTCCGCTTGGCCCGATCTGTGTCACTGCCAGGACGAGGGACCTCAGCAGGCCGTAGCATCCTCTGCCAGCACCCATCAGCACTAGATCCTCCCCCATGGCTCACTCTGGTAGCTGAACAAGATGAGACACAGAAACCCTCAGGCACCTTCTTCCAGATCTGATCGTTTTCCCATGGGGTCACCCAGTGGACCTGGCGGCAAGCATTGGAACGCGAGAGGCTTGTGGGAAAGGTAGGTGTAGAGGTGACCCAAAAAGAAAACAGAAAGCAAAACCTAGAAGAAGGTCCTGGGCACAGCCACCCTGTGGGCGACAGAAGCTCTGTGCTCCAGGGCATCCTCGGGCAATGGAGCTGGCTCTTTCAAAGGTTAAGGGCGTTCACAGGTATACTTGCTGTGATAGTCGATGGAAGGTTCTAGATGGTGAGAAGACCAAGCCTACCACTTAGGCAGAGCTGTGCTCTGGAAAAGCCCTTTGGGAAACAGATGCACACACTGAGAACAGATGATGTTGAGGGCACCCCCAGCTCCCCGAAATTCCTGACAGTTCAGGGACTGGAGCATGGCAGGACATTGCTCTGGGCCCCAAAGACGGTTCCTTGCAACTTCCAGATTCAAGCATCCATGGTAGTGAACGACGCCAGGCGTTGTCCAACCCAGCTCTACGCTCCATATTCACTGATCCTCAAGGAGAATATCAACTGTCAAAAACAATGAAGGTTAAATAACAAGCAGTAAATGTTAAGCGGAAGTGACAGTGGTATAGAGATAGGAAATCCCTGTGGTAGAGACGTGCCCTGCAGTCACGGCTGTTTTACCTGCTAGTTTATGGCTTCTGAAGCCAGGTAGGCAGTCTCTCCTTTTATTTCCTTGACCTGAAAAGTATGAATATTTATTTTTAAGAGTTTAAAAAAAAAAATATATATATATATATATATATATATATATATATATATATATATATAATGATGTCAACATACTTATATCAAGGTATTCTTATAGTCGCTGTGTCCAAATAACTGAAGCTGACCTTTTGAAAAATACACTCAAATTTGAGAACCGTTTCTGCAGAAAATGTTTGCAGAATGCAAATCACCAATAAGCTGTATCTGATCAGAATCACCACTCAGAGCTGCAAACCCTGGGCAGCAGCGATCTCCAGGCTAATATGATAAGTCACACTACTTACTTTCATTCTTTCTTCTCCCTGGGAATGCTCTCCTTTTTCTTTTTGCTATTAGTTTCCATGGAAACCAAATAACTAGGCTCATTAAATCAGTAACCCAAGGTAACACCTAAAACTAACTAAGTACGCTCAAGTAAGCTTGAGGATATGCGCCGACTGAGCTGGGCTTTGGGCAACTATTCTCCTTGTTACTCAAAGGAACTTTCACCTAGTTTCGTATTCCTTGCTGCACTTCACTAGTTGAGGGTACCAACAATATGGTTATCTCATAACCAACAGTGCCATGCTATGGACACTGCCGGGACTAACAGAGATGGGCCGAGGGAAAGCTTTTAAGTTTTCCGGTAGGATCGACCATTCATTAATCACTCAATATGCCTTTTGTTCTTTCAATCAATAAAATAAATAAAGAAACAAAATCTCAGCCTGCTAGCAGTGTAACATATCAAGATAATAAACATTTACCTCCTATGAAGGGAAATTTAGCTGAGAACCAGAAGAAAGACATGCACCACTGATGACCCTGTGGTCATATTTTACATGAAATGTGGTTTCAGTCACTTTGTTATCACTGAAACACAGTACCTAACGCCCGCTGCTTCCAGAGGCATGGTTTGTGTGTGTTGCTTGTTCAGTCCATGGACAGCTGGCTCCATGGCAGGGAGGGCATGGCAGAGGGTCTGGTGCAAGATGGCCACACACATCATGGCGGACAGGAAGCCAAGGGAGAATGGGGCAGGCAGGGAGGGGGCAGGCTCACGGCTGTCCCAGCCAGACCCAGGCTCTGAGCAGCGCATGTAGGTGCTGAGCTCACTGGTGACTTCCACCCAGGAGTAGCGATCCTGTGATCCGCCCGGATTTCCAAGCCCCGTCTCTGAGGCCATGAGTTTCGTGGTCATTCTAGCTGAAAACCATTAAATGATGACTTCATCTGAAAATGTACGGGCGGCTGCACATAAAGCACTTTCAAGTTGAGGGTGAAAGAGACAAGTACACTCCTAGTTAGGAGATCAAGGATGATTCGATGAAAGACCTGGAATAGTAACTGATTTTCTTAGAAAATGGGTAGAATGTGGATTCAGGGAGGGTCACAGGAAAGCTGTGGTGGGCTTTGAATGATCGAAGACACAGAAGGATGTCCTGAGGGGACACAGGAAGTGGGGTGATGAAAGGGACGTCAAACAAGGCTGGAGAGGAGGCTGCCAAACCCAGGTGCGGGCTGAAGGTGAAGGAGGCACTGAGTACACCGGGGTAGCCAGGAGGGTTCCCAGAGTGGTGCATATAGGCATAGCAGAGCGACACCGCTGCTCCAGGTGTAGTAGGGTATGAGGCAGGGCAAGGAGGCTGGAGGGAAGGACAGCAGCCATGGGGAGTTAGGAGCAAGGGGCAACAGTGCCGAGAGCGGCACTGCCCAGGGGCAGAGAAGCCACACGCGGTGGCAGGGCGGAAAAGACAGGAAGCAGGGACAGTCCTGAGACCGTGGCAAAGGTCAGACCCATCGGGATCCATCGGCTCACCGATCCCAGCCTCCTGGCAGGAGCAGGGTCACCTCTGCTGAACTCACCGGGCCTTTCCCTTGGCTGTCAGCGAGACACTGAGCTCTTTAGTCATCTTCCAGCCTGAAGAACAAGGACATGAATCACAACTGCTATTTTACTGCGAGGAAGAAAGGAGGCAGAAGAAGTTATGAAATGTGTGCGCCATTAAAGGGCGGGTGGGGGCTCAGGATCTCGGTGAGTGAGAGCACAAGGAGGCAGCGCAGCAGAAGCACAAGCTTAGCCACGTTCTGCTGGGGCGTGGGGTGAAGAGTAGCTCCCAGGACAGAGGCTGTGGGCCATCCCGTGTAGGAACTAGGTGGGAGTGAGCCCACCACACAGGAAGTAGGACACGGACTCCTGCATCCAGGGCCAAGGGCATCTTGGAACACACTGGATGTGACCTCAGTGCTGACTCGATCTTTCAAAAAGTTTAGTAGGAGCAGTGGCTCTCAATTTTCATGCAAGTTGAAGCAAACTTTATTTAACCAAGTCACTATTACCCAGATATTTATTCAGCTTAGATTTGAGCAAAACCAATGAACTGAGGAGTTCTGATGCTATTTGATGTGAAGACCCACAGAAGTACACTGACCGTGAGGAACTTACAATAAAATGGGACAATTCACTAAATACTGCTCCTGCTTGCAGGTGCTCTAATCCACTAAGCTATTTGGTGAGCTCAAATACTTGCTCATCAAATTTAGCATTTTTGTGGGGATGCTGGGAATCAAACTTGGGACCTTGTGCTTGTCAGATGGGTGCTCTGTGCCACTGGGCTGACTTCCCAACCTTTAGTTCTTTTTTTTTTTTAATTTTATTTATTTATTTTTTTTTCTTGTTTCACAACCTTTGTTTGTTTATTCAGTCATTTTTTTTTTTTTTATGGCCGGCTCAGCCCACCCCGAGGGCAGGGCTGGCACAGTATGTGGTGCTGGGGATCGAACCGCGGTCCCTGAAGCCACCCAAGCTTTCCCAAGCAGGCGCTTTAGACCACTGAGCCATCCCGCCGAGCCTGCAACCTTTAGTTCTTAATGCTATATTTTGTATCTTTTTTTTGAAACTCTTGTTAAGTTACCTGATTATCATGATTATTATGAATATTCTTGCTATATATAAGTACATATCTGTTTTACTGAGATATAAATTCATAAGTATATGCATATGTGTACATGTATATTTATATTAAGGAAGTATATATGTATTTATTATCTTATAGCAATCAAAAGAAACTTTTATGTGACTTTTTTTTATAAGAATAGTGACCCATTTCTCCTCCTCCTCCTCTTCTTCTTCTTCTTCTTCATCATCATTTTTTTGTTTGTTTGTTTGTTTTTGTGGAACTAGGGATCAAACTCAGGTTCTTGCATTTTCCAGGCAAGTGCTTATTCTACTGAGAAATCTCCTCAGCCCTCCATTACTGATTTTTGTGTCTCATAACTTTTATTTAGTTATTTATTTATTCAGTATTTTAACACAGGGTCTACAGGGTCTCCCTACTAGATGGGACTCACAGATCAGGGCGTTTCACACTTGCTAGATGTCCAGTAAATCCATATGGCATGGATGTACAATCAGTGCAAGAAAATAAAAGCCCTAGATGAAGTCAAGGGCGCAATGCATATTCGAACCCGGTACTTCTGGTGTTTGGACAACAGCATGAAGTTACCTCTGTGTTTCTCAATTGTTGGTCAGCAAGGACTTTTGAATGTGGAAAACCCCAGGAAATTAGTGCTGGTTAAATATCCACACACACACACACACACACACACACACAAATATGTGGATAAATCTGTTGCCAACAGAGGAGTCTAAGAGAGCAAGAGTGCAGGCCAAGGATGGGGAGGGAAGTAAGGAGAACGAAGGTGTGCTGTGTGCAGGAGCCCAGGGGCCTCAATGCCTGAAAATATCGTATACCATGAACATGACATGATTTTACTCTCAGTAGCATTGAAAAGAGAGAAGGGGAAATCAGCAGAGGGAGGAGGGGTGGATTTAAAGCAAATTAAAAAAAAAAGAAGAAACAAATTATATTATGTGCATGGACCCATTCTGATGGGGTAAAACAGACTCCATGTTAAGGGAAGGTCACTTACATTCACTTAAATCATAGGCAAACTCACTCCCTCATCCCCTCCTGTGTAGCTAGCCATAAACCCACTTAGAGAAAACCAGGGACATAAAATAGGAAGAAATCACAGGACGATCTGGGGAACAGGGCCAACATTAAGCCCCATGGATTCCTGGCAGATAGATGGTCCACAGTGTCTGGGAAATAGAAACATTCCTGTAAATTTTCTGAAAATGAGGAAAGGTGGTTACTATGGAAACCTGCAGAGCCTATCGCCTGCAAGCAATGCTAGGTGGGAACCGACAACGTAGGGGTCCTGGCCCGGGCAGGCACCGGCAGATGCTGGGGTCACAGCAGCAACGTCTTTGGTCTCTGTGCTTGGTCTCTTTCGGGGGTTGTCCTGCTCACTCCCTGTTGTCCACCGGCACAGTTCCACAGCTTGATTTATGGCAGACATATCTTAGCAAAAGCGAAGTCTTCTAAATCGAAGGGTACTGGTCAGAAGGTCTAAGGTTGAGTGTGGCTCTATGTAGCATTTGAAATAAAATGAAATAGTGCCCTGCATACTTCAAAGCTGCTAAGAACGTGAATATCTCATGTTCCTACTGCAAAAATTATATATATATATATATTTGAAATTTGAAATAACCTCTCTGTACACTTGTTTATTTAATGATTCCATGTAGCATAATTAAATCTTCAGTCACTTTGTAGATCATGAACTCACAACTTTCTGGGTGTTACGGCCCACACCTTTAATTCCAGATTTGGGGAGGCAGAGGCAGGAAGATAAAAAGTAGGGTAAGCTGCTTCCTTCATGTGGGGACACCAGACGGTCCCATTGAGGAGCCAGAAACCAGGTCTTCACCAGACATGATGTTACCAGACTCAGCTGTCGGAGCCCAATTCCTGCTCTCTGTGAGCTGTCTAAGTCACGGCACTTCCAGAAAGCAGTGCTAAGACAACAGGAACCCGTTGGAATTGCAACTGCCAGAGGCAGAAGTGCTGTTTTAGCCCATTAGCTTACAAGCTAGCCTGCTTTACTTTTAATGATTTTTTAGAGCTACATTTCCCCTTTAAGCCACTCGAAATGCACTGTTTATACACCATCACCTGGTTTTGAAAGAGCATAATTTTTTCTCTGCCAGGTATGAGTAACACTAATTTTAGCTCATGTCTTCCACTTCATTTAGATTTAAATTAGATTGCTTTGCATGAAGTATTCCTTAGAGGGAATTAAAATTTCCAGGGATTCCACATTCTAGAATTCCTTCTGCAGCTGACTTCTAGGGTTGGCCATTCTGTTGGCTCCCTGAGCTGAGACTTCAGCAGCTACCCAAGCAAGGAGCATTGCCCCGCCCCCTTTCTAGGAATGAGAGAGATGTGTCTACGTGGTGGAGGATTTCCGTTGGAGCCGCACAGGGCTCAGCCAGGGGCCCAGGCTCACACTGAAACAAAGGGAAGCCTTCAGCAACACAGCTTGCTGCCCAAGAGGTAGCTCTGCGAGTCTAGGAAACTAGGGACCTAAGGAAGATTGATATTTCTCTGTTTCTCTGTCTCTGTCTCTGTCTCTGTCTCTGTCTCTGTCTCTGTCTCTCTCTCTCTCTCTCTCTCTCTCTCTCTCTCTCTCTCCATAACATACCGGGGGACTGGTCCCAGAGCTTTCACAAGGAAACATGCTCCCACCGCCTTTATCATTGTTACTTTGACAGAGGGTCTCGTTACGCTGGCAGCCAGCAGAGTCCGACCACGCCATTCGCCCGTCCTCAGCCTACAGATGTGCTAGCTTTACAGGCAAGTGCCAGCATTCCCAGGTCTCTCAACACGAGGCATTTCCAGGAACAAAGAAAATAACCTCATTCGATCCAATATTTCTCTTTTTATTTGCAAAGAAGTAGAAATAGAAGCAGCAACCTTGAAACTTTGCTGTAAGAATTAAATGATGTTTGCGCATAGAACACAGAATGAGCCACCTCGCGCATGACTAACAGTGAAATCATTCCCACCAGAAACAGTGGCGACATTAAAGCGCTGTGAGTCTCGAGAAGACAGGCCTGGAAATAGGTCCTAACTTCCTGCAGCAACAGTCACTAGGAGACAGACAATAAGCAGCCGGAGAAATTACGATGGAATGCACAAATAGTAAGAAAGCAAAGCAAGGAGATGTTGGTAGGAGGTTAGGAGACCTACAAAGAGCAGACTATACATTGACACTCCTCAGATATGCCCACGAACTGCCGCATGGCACATAGAACTGCAATTGTTAAAACCAATAAGAAAGGATGCCCACAGGGCCCATTGCTCATACTTGATAGAGAGCTATATTCAAGTGTATTCCTTTGTTTGTGGATTTTCTTTGGAAATAATTTCTTTTTGGGTTTCTATGGAATAATATAAGTCATCCTAGAAATGAAAGGTATAATTACTACAATGTGGGTGGGAATCCTGACAAGTTCTGAGACATACACTAAATCTGAGTTGAGAAACCCCGCAACCCTGACAGCCTCCAGACCCATTAGGCTTGCTTCAGGCAAGCACCACAGGGATTCCATGTGGTGGCTAAAGCGCTGGCCACAGCAAGGCACAGTCTGTTTGCAGCCAGGCGTTTCTCTTGTGAGGAGCAACAACAGCCCCTGGACTTAACATCCTAGGGACTTTCCTCTGGCCCTCCGCCTGCACCTGTGGAAGAGTTTGTTCATCTGGAGAAGATGGATAGACCAGGTCTTTGGGCATCTACCATGAAATCGCTGCCCTCAGGTGATGGTTAAGGTTATAAGGGACCGATTAGGTCGTTTAGATGTTGAGTGACCCTTGTTGATATTTCCTAACTGAGATGTTTCTTCTCTACGCACTGCTTAAATAACAGAAGTTAAAAAAAAAAAAAAAAAAAAAAAAAAAGGAAATTGGAAGAATCTGATGCAACTGGTCCTGGCTAGCTGGGGAGGCTGTGAAGTCATCCCAGAGTGTGACATGAAGGACCAGTCAGCCAGGCCAACAGAGAGCGGCTCTTGGGTATGGCTCCCCGGCCGACTCCCTCTTACCCCACTCTGCGTTTTCCTACCACTTAGATTTCCCCCTTGATTGCTTCTTCCTGTTCTGGACCTCTACCAGCTCCTTGGGGAACCAGCTAAAGTGAATTAAGGGATTTGAGGAACACACAGGAATGCAAAGAGCCAGTTCAGGAACTTGGACATCTTATCCAGCAAGTTGTTCTCATTTTCCCTCTATTCAGGACCAGGATCTGCACGAGCAGTGAAGCACTCTGCTATTTTTAGCCGAAACTCCAACCCCACTTGACTTCCAAGTACTTTCCCGCAGTCTGTGCCTCACTTTCATCGCTGCTGTTGCTGCTTTGACGGTGAGAACGGTGATGGAGAATGGTGGTCAGAGAGCTTACGCATCTGGCGCTTATTACGCCCTTTACGCCCACATTCCTTATTTGGTCTTTCTATGAAAAGTGCAAGGTTACTATTTTTATCCTGCTTCTGTTGCACAAGGATTTATAGATGTCGATTCTGGGGGAATAAAGGTCTTAATAAAGCCCACAAATATTTTATGGGAGAGGTACTGTATTGCCTTGGACTAAGAAAGATAGAGTTCATGTTGAAAAGACGCCCCAAATTCCCCAAACCCCATCTATCAGAAAGCTACTGATTTGCATAAATAGAAAACTAATTGCCTCTCAGTGGACCCAGACAGAAGCCCGGAGCCGACAGCCGAGAGCAGAGCGAAGGCCTTAAGCGTGACCAGCAGGAACAAAGTCAGCCCTGACTGACGCCCGGAAAGGGAAATCTGCCCTTCACACGCGTCGCTGCCTTGGGGATGACGACACGGATCTTGTGGTGGATCTGCACACCCACATGCAAAAACGGGACTAATCTACAGCCGAGGAGTCAGAAACTTACCACAGTCATCAAGAAATTGTGGGGGGCTGAGAAGATAGCTCAGTGGAATAAGGGCTTGCCTGGCAAGCACAAGGGCCTGAGTTTGATTTCTGGTACTGACAAAAGAAAAAAAAAAAAAAAAAGGCTCAAAGAAATTATGCAAAATTGTAAAATACAACCACGTTTCCCTATTCCAGTCATGCAAGCCCTTTACAGTGTAGATTTGATATTTCACCAACTGAAATGCGAAGTCTACTGCTGTACCTCTTGGAGTCTGGACAGGCCTGGGAGCTGGAGTGCAACAGAAAGCGCATGACTAACGCCAAGGCCCCACAGTCTCGTTCAAAGCCTGAAGCCATGCCACAGTGAATACATCAGGGCTGAGAGCCACCAGCGAGAGAAAGAGGCTGCTCCTGGGGCTTCTCAGCCCGGCCCCACTGGCCCTCCAGATGACAGGGACCTCAAGAGCAAACCCAGGAGAAGCTTCCCGGGGACCGAGGAATCATGAGCAAACGCAAGTTGTATTTTTACCCATTAAGGCTTGGGCTTCATTTTGCAGCATGTTCTTTATCCACAGATAATTAAAATGCCACATGGCTTATGTGAAGTTAGTGAGAACTCATCTACCTCTAACTCTTGCAGTTGCAAGTACGAAATGATAATGATCAATCTTACCTTCTTTCTAGGGATCTGAGATAATTAAAGCAGATTCAGAATAGTTGAGTAAAGATGAACATTAATGCTTTAATTTATGCTGCCTCCTGGATCTTTCAAAATTAGTTTGCATGCAAAGAATATTATTCACTTTGCTTACATCTCTTGGCAGTAAGTTTCTCAGTGTGAACATCTGAACCAATTAGGTAAAGAAATGGCAAGTCACGCAAAGGCGCGGTCTAGAAGAAAGAGAAGAAAATTAAAACCCTTGACTTCAGTGAAATGAAGACCAATATTCACTTTTACTAACGTCTTGGGCCTGGGGGTCTGGGGCCTTGATAGGAGAGGAGTGAGCACATGTATTGATCCGGGAAAGATTTTCAGAGATGTGAAGGTCAGCCTCAGAAGAATTCACACAAGCGAGGATCCTGTTTGTGCTCAAACACATTAGTTGACATACTACTTGCTTTCTTAAGTGACAGACTTTACCTTACCACCGGCAGAAACAATAGACTGATGCTCTTGAATCAAAACCTGGTGACATCACAAAAGCTCTCCCAAAAGATTGCAAACCAGACATCAGATGTTGGCTTCAGACTGATCAGCCTCTACTCTGCTGCTTGTAAAAATTCATGGTCTCTGCCTACTTATCCTGACCTAGTGTTAATCAGGATTGCAGGGTGTGTGCAAGTTATAGACTATTTCTAGGTGTCACTCAAAAGCCCCCTGTGCTCATAGGTGTGTCTGGTACAGATGGGTGGGTCATGAGTGCGGCCCTCATTAGTAGACTAATGCATGACGACCTTGTAGCTCAGTTTAATGCCAGTTAAGTGAAGCTGCGTTGAGCAGGTGGTCACTGGGGTGTGGCCCGAAGGGTCCATCACTGTTCCTTCTCCTTGACTGGTCCATGCTTCCTGCTCCCATGTCCTAAGCAAGCCTCTTCCGCCATGACCACCCTGCCTTGGAGCCAGCCCGCTATGGACTGACACCTCTACAAACTGTGAGCTGAAATAAGCTTTGCATCTTTTAATTTATTATACCCCAGCAATGAGAAAATAACAAAGGCAGGATGTCTACCTGAATTATAGGCACAGGCCCAAGTCATTCTTCATGTGTGACAACCTCTGTCTCCTCCTCTGAGCTCCTGAAAATAGGGACAGACTGTTACTTCTTGCAGTCCCAGTGCCTCACATGCAAAGGAACTTAGCATCAGAGTGAATGTGAGTAACTGCTGAGTCATGTTTGAGAGTGTTGTAATGTGGGAATGCTGCCAGCTCTCATTGGTCTCTGCTTCTCTCTCTCTCTCTCTCTCTCTCTCTCTCTCTCTCTCTCTCTCTCTCTCTCTCTCTCTTTTAATGACCAGAACATATTTATTGAGGGAAAGAAAGCCCCTGCCCAAGAGAAGGACAGGAGGACAGGAGGGGGATCTGAGTAGGTGGTCTCCAGGAAGCTGTGTCTTCCAGGGACTTTTATAGAGGAAAACTATATGGCGGGTGTGGGGGGGGCAGTCTAAGGTTGTGGAGAAGACATGGGAACTCGCTTATATGGGCATGAGGTGGGACAAAACTATGGTCAACCAATGAGATTACAAGCACCACTGCTCAGGCAAAATAGATTAAATTCAGTCTCTTCCTGTTGGGGGTTGGGCTACTCTCTCTCAATTGTGCTCTTTCAAGGTTACTGTCTACAGCCATACCACCGTGAACGTGCCTGATCTCGTCTGGTCTCTGCTTCTATTTCAATGAGTATTATATATATATGTGTGTGTGTGTGTGTGTGTGTATGTATGTATTATGGCTGGCTCAGCTTGCCCTGAGTGTGGGGCTGGTGCAGCATGTGGTGCTGGGATCGAACCGCAGTCCCTGTGGTTGCCTAAGCTTGCCTAAGCAGGTGCTTTAGACAGCTGAGCCATCTTGCCAGCCCCTAAATGAGCATTTTGAGCAGAGTTGGATTTCATATGATGTTAACTCCTGGGCTCTCTGGAATCTAGAACAGTGTCCACTAGGCCCACACTCACCAACATCACTGATCCTTTCCATCCTGTCACTGTAACCAGCCCTGCCGGCTACCATGAGAACGATAAGTAGCTGTGGTTGTGTGTGTGTGTGTGGGGGGGGGGGCAGCTTGCTATTTGTAACGCAAAGCTGTAGGAAGCTTTTGTTTTGAAATTCTTGCTGAGAGTCTTTACCCTCCTCCTTGTGACATCTGAGGGGTTTCCCTCCTGATACTGATATATTTGTTAACCATCTGTCCTCGCATGCTCTCTGCGACCTGGTACCACTTTATACAGATTTGTCAATCTTGCAGTTGGAGGGCTGACTGTAAACACGCCCAGCCTGGTAGTGGATTCCTGTATAATTCTGCCTGACTCGTAGCTGCCTTCCCAGAGCCCTGCCCATGCCTACCCTGCTTGGCGTTCAGCAGCCCTTGCTGATGGTCCCTGCTGGCACAGCCCCTGTCTGTCTCTAGGTCCCTACCATCCTGTGTCCTTTTACCTTCATCATTCTCTAGGTCCAGCTGTGTCCTGGCCTCCGTGGCCTCCTTCGCTGGATATTTCCACTGACACCGATCACTGTCACGTTCTGAGACCCTGCTTTACTCAGTCCCAGGCCACCAACTAGAGGGCAACATGCCATGCCAGCCATGCCAGCCCGGACACCATTTGTCAAATCTGGCTTGAGCTCTGATCATTGACCTTCCCAGCCTAGGGTCTTCCTTGTTCAACTGTGCGCGGGATCTGGAATCAGTCAGAAGTGGACGTGGAGCCTAGCCACTGCTGTCCACGCCTAAATTTCTCTTCGAGGATCTTCATCTACAGAAAGAGGACAACGTTGCTGTCGCCTTTCTACGTTGGCTTCAGGGCTGGAGCGCGGCGCACTTAGCTGAGCACCGGCCCCGTTCGCAGTGTCTGCCCTGTGCGTCCGCCTCTTGCCCGCTCTCACGGTCCTTCAGCTAGCAGATGGCAACAGGCTGCCAGGAAACCGTGTGGGCATTTCTCAGTGCCTCTAGGATAAAAATGCATCTGGATCATCTCTGGCGCACAGCTCCACTTGTCTAAAAATAGAACACCTTCTGCTTCGTGTCAGAAACCATCATTATTCCATTAGCAGCTTCTCAGAGAGACACGGACGGCTCTGCACAGCCGCTGCCTCTGTGGTGGGCTCCTTGGCCCCCGAAGGACCCGGGGACCGAGCTTCACTCCCCACGCAGCAGGTCACATCCCACAGCGCTCAGAGCCCTCCCTGCCTCGGGGCCCTCTGCCTTATTCATGCATACGTCTATGACTCCTTTCCAGAGAGCAGAATGCAGAGACGCCCCTGTGGCCACACTTACGGTAGCCGATCAGCCCGCCCATCTGTCTTATGCAAGGCGTCAGTTCCAGCAAGTTTATCGGTACCCTGGGAGGCAGTGCCCACTGGTGATGAAATCGGCATTCTAGTTTCTCCTCCTGAGGGGCGGGGTGGCAACTGCACCCAGGCTTAGGCTGGTAATTTGTGAACATTTGGATAAATATTAATATTTGGCGCTAACACAAAATCCAATCCAGAAGGGAGCTGCTTTCATTTTTCTTCCCTAACTACTGGGATCAGGGATTTTGCTAAGCAAAGAAATAATTTAAGGCTTAATAATGATAAGGTAAAAATAATGATGGTAAAATAATTATAGCTTGCATATTCTCCAGGGCTCACTGCATATTATCCCGTATTAAAGGATTAAGTTGTACTAAATCGCTTAATTTAGAGAAAAGTTCAGTAAATACCATTCGCATCCCACACAGAAGAGGGAAACACGTGCCGAGTGGTGGAAAGCCACGCCCAAGGCCTGCCATGCTCCTGTGGGTGTGGGAGCCTGGGTCCCAGCACTGCTTCTGGGTACAGAGCCATGCGGGGGTTCCAAACCCCCAACAACAGGGTCCCCAACTGGTGTCTACAGAGGGCATGCCGTACACATTCCAGATACTTTGTGCCCCTGTGACACCCTCCCGAGGCTGTGAGTACAGCAAATGTGCCCCAGAGGGCTCAGGAAAGGGCAAGGACAGCAGGGCCCAGGTGACCTCTGTGCACCCACAGGTATGACCCCACCCTGCTCAAGACCTGGCACGCGCCAAGCTCTCCTTTGGCAGCTCCGCTCCTAAACTTGAACAAAGCACAGGTTTCAAATGAATGTGTACCTCCCTAGCCCACAGCAGTAGAGGAGCCTGGAAGGAGGAAGCTGCGGTGTTCATTGTCTCCAAAGAAAGCCAGGAGGCGGGTATCCTGCTCCCACAGGCTTGCAGCCCGCAGAAGGCTGGGGCAGCATGCGCTCTTTGACCCCTTCTCGTTCTCTCAGCTCTTTCAGGTCCCTGTTCACACGGGACTAGAAAATAAATCCGAGACACATTTCTTCATAGTGAAGTCCCCACTTGACAACCCTGCCTGGAGAGTGACAGCAATACCACAAACCTTGCCACCCACCGTAAGTTGCAGCACCTGAAGCATTGCACAGCTAGGGTCCTCTCTTCACTGTAGGATGCTCCTTTTCTCCCAGGGATTATCAGTGTGAAGTAGAAAGGCCAAATCTCACGGGCTGCGTCTCATATGCCCCTGGCTCTTCTAGCTCTGACACTTGGTAGCTAGGAGCTTGGGAAGGTAACTTGGTTGTCTGACTCAACTTTCACAGCTATCAAATAAGAACAGGTATTAATCTCATAGGAGCTGGCAAGGATGAAAATCAATTAACTGGTGCAGTCCAAGTGCTTGGAAAAGCACTTAGCCCAGAACAGATGCTTTGATTAAACAACATGGAGGAACATGTTCTTAACTTATTCATTTTTTTTCTTTGCTAAAGAAATATTGATTGAGATCATACTTGGGACAAAAGTTTTAAGTATTGTTTTGCATCAGATCTGGCCTGTGCCCTCGAGAAGCCTAAACTCTCCAAATGCAATGCTGAACTTTTCAGAGAGATTTTAGAGAATCACGTGCCAGTTGCCTTAGGATACTGCAATCATGACTGATTGAATTCTATTTCCATTCCTCCTTAAAGGCCAACAGCATTTGCCCAGATCCTCATGCGTGCAATTCCTAAGTATAGCAAGGAAAACATAATAGAACACACCTCCAGCAGAGGGAAAAATTAGAACATGATTCTGATGTGAAACATAAAAGCAAAAGCTACTAGAAAAAATAATGCAAGACTCACCATGATTTTCTGGGACTGTACTCAGGGTCATAAAACTGCAGCAGGCTCATAACCCTAAACAGGATAAATTACTTTGTGATAAATTCTTAGGAATAATTACAATCCATTATAATTTTTACACATGAAAACATTGATGGCATTATGAGTTTGCATAGCCATTTAAAAGAGCTGTCATCTCAGTAAATTTTCTCATTGACAAAATGTATTAAAATAGTGATGGAAGCCTCATTGCGTTGCTGTGGTATGTCAGTGAGAAGGTGCAGGTATCCTGCCCTGTGCACCGCTCCTCATGGTCGGGTTTTCCACTAAGAGCTAGAGATATGTGACTCAAAGTGTTTGTCATGGAGGACAGTCTATCTCTCCCTCCTTCCCTCCCTCCCTCCCTCCCTCCTTCCTTCCCTCCCTCCCTCTCTCTCTTCCTTCCTTTCCGTTCTTTTTGTTTCCTTTCGTTTCTTTTCCTTTCCTTTATTGACACTGTGGGTTGAATCCATGGTCTTTGCCCTGAGGTATATGACCAGCCAAACTTTTTTTTAATTATTTAAAAATAGATTTTGCTAAACTGCTCAACCTGACTTCCAATTTACAATCCTATCTCAGGCTCCGGAGATCTGGGGTTATAGTCATGCGCCATAGGCTCAAGCTTATTTCATCTTATCTTTGATTTATAATTACTAGTTGAATACACTGAAAACACAGTGCTTCAGTACTTGTATACGTTAATCAGTCTGGCTGATGAACAGATCCATGTTGAGCACCAGCCTCTTCATTTCTTGGCGGAGAGCACCTTCAAGCGCTATCTTCCTGCAGTTGAACAGTATCATTGTTGTTCGCAGCAGTCACTAAGCCAGGCTTCCACTACTGGACTTAGTTTTCTGCTAAGGCCTGGCACCCACTGGACATGGCGTGGCCTTGCCCCTGTGCTGCCCAGAAGCTGGTTGGAAGGAGTTTAATAATTAGCGGAAGCTAATCTTCCAGTTGTCCCTCCACCTGAATGCCAGGCCCACTTTAGGACGTGGACAGGCATGCCGGCCAGGGTAGGAGACACAGGACTCTGCTCCCATGTGGATTTGGCAGGGGGACCTTCTGTCCAGCCGGCTGAGATGTTCCTCGGACCAGCTCCTCGGGAGATGCTGGCCCACCTTCCTGCTCTGCTCTACTTTCCCAGCGCCAGCCTGGGAGGCGGATGAAGCTGCTTCTCCCTCACCTGACCCATTCCTTTGATTCCTCAAAGATGACTGTCTCCCCCACCCCAGCCTCCCTCGGTATGACCTGAGCTCATCTCCGCGCTGCGTGCTGAAGGCCCCACCCGGTGCAGAGACCCACGCTGGATCTGAGCAGATTCGGGCCCGTTCATTTCCGCCTGGCCTGGCTCCCGCCTCTGCTTTTCAGGTCTCCACAATTAAAATGATGAGCTAGATAATGGAGTACAAATAATCAGTGTGAAATGGAAGCTTTTCGCTTGTTCAGTTGGCGACAGGCTCAAGATACTGACAAGAGCCCTGGTCATCACGACAGGTGCATAGGGGCCTTCCCACTAAGGGCGTGGCTCGTGTTAGGAGAAGCTGTCCTTCTTAAAAACAAAACTGGATCATTCACTCTCAAAGCTTTTCCTTTCTACCCATAAACACTCATGGAACATGACATCTTCCTTTTGCTCGGATGAGCAAAAAAGGAAGGAAAGAGGGAGAAGGTTGTATTTTTCCTTTTCTGGGACGGTTCTGTACCTCAGTATTAACCATTCGCCAGAAGAGGAAGTGTCCCTCTATGCGTGACTAAGATGTGTGACTTCTTGATGTCGCAAAGATTAATTTTATCTCTTAGACAGATTATCCACAATAATTAATGACTGTATCCCTTAGCTACCAGCAAAAATCTCTTGAGTACTTCTCAATAAATTCACACTGATTTATTGATAGAGAATGTACAAGTAATATGCTAGCAGAATAAATTATGCACACAGTAGTACACAAACCAAATAGTACTTTAAAGGAGGATGAAATCATAAATATTAATCAAAGTCCTAATATTTTTTTTCTCTGTTCCTTATATATCATCTTAAATACTCACTTTATAAGCCATTGCTTTGTTTCATTAAAGAAAAAGTGAAAATCCTCCATATTTCATCAAAATTTCTTCTTAATTTTTTTCATATTTAAATTTCTAGCAGGATTCATTCAATGTATTTTTCTGCCCTTCTGGTTCTTGAAATCTTCAGAGTTACCATATGGTTTATAACTCTCGGCGTTTCCTTGATAGAGACATCTAAGCACTTGAACAACAGGCCAAGGAAAACCATGGGCTGTATACATCTACATGTTCTGTGTGGCCTAAGTAGCGTTGCTTAAGTGTCTACACCCTGTAGGGTGTAAAGGCGGGGGCACTCTCCAGTGGTCAAGATCCTGACCCCTCTTTTGCAACCCTCTTCTGTCCAGCTTGGTTACACCGACCTGTTACAAGTGGTCGCAGATTCACTGGCTCGCATCTTACCCAGAGCTGCGCCCATCACTCCCCATGTATCCGGGTTAACTGCTGGCTTGCTCAGACCCGGGGGATGCAGCAGGAAGTGACGCAGGGAGGATGCACGAGCTACGCACGCCTGCTTCCACACACTTTCCATGGGCTACCAGATGCCATTCTGTAGGAAGCCAGAGCATATGGAGGCGCCATGTGGAGGACAGCAAACACATCCAGCCTGTGCCCAGCTGAGCCGCTCGCCGACAGCCATCCCCATCTGTCAAGGGTTTGCCTTGGTGATCTTGGACGTTCTGACGGAGTCAAGCCTCTGGATTATCACTGCTTAACAGGGACACCATGTGCAACAAAGAAGCCACCACTGAGCCCAGCCCGCCCTCAGAATTTGGAACTATAATAAGTGATTGTCATTGTTCTGAGCCATCAAGTTCGGGGATGCTTTGTTATATGACTGAAGATAACAAAAACATAATGTTATCTCTAAGTAGCATGTGAATTGCAAGAGCTTCCCTATGCAACTTTTCATTCCATTTGGGTGGGCTTATTAATGGATTTTTAGTCTCACTTTAAGAGTGCATTTTCCAGGGTTTTTTTTTTTTTTTATGCTTTTCTGAAGGTTTCGTGCATCTAAGCAAATCCTTAGAGTCGTTCAAGGCCCAGCTGCCACACGCTTGATCTCCCATGCCCTACCTAAGTAACCGTGGATGAATTCTTTCAATTTCCTAACATTCTTGCTGTAGAATAGGTATCATAACTCTCTCTTGGGGTTTTCAGCAAGACTAAAGACATACACTCTATAAAAAGATTGGCATGGATCTAGCTCCCAGCAAGTATTCAATGAGGATTATCTATTATGGAAACATACTTTAATAGCCTGCGTACTTGTCCAATCTAGTGTTCTGTAGCTGAGTGATTACCTGTGTTCAGAACTGTGTTGGCCGAAAGGTGACTGAGTTCCCTCCTGTCTCCTAAAACATCTCCTCTAAATAAACCAATGAAGAGAATTTCTATCAAAGAACTTAGGCTCATCACTTAAGGGGGAAATATTTTGGCCAAGGTAAGCCTGGTAAATAGAAGAAAGCTGATGTGAAACTTGCTGAGTTTAGGAACACAAGATCAAACCAGAAGATAGGTATAGTAAAGGTAACCCTGAAATTAGGGAAGTTAATCATTTCAGATGCTCTATATCTTACCTTGCGTTTTCAACAGCTTATATTTTATTTACAAGTTGGAATGACAATTACCCAAATTAGTTTGGATAACTCGTGTTTCATACGATTTTATTATATGTTTAATGAATTATTAAAGCAAAAGGGATCCATTCATTAACCCAAGTTCATCAACTTCATTGTCTAGGAAACAGTTTCAGGATCCATGAGAGCTCTGGAGTAATCGATGGCGGTGACATGTATTCAGACAGCAGACCCAGAAGGGGACAGAACTCTAACTGTGGGCACTGAGTTCCTAAGCTTTCTGCTACCATACGGAGAATCTGTCTTTCAGTTGCTTTTTCATTGCTAGGACCAAACAGCAGCCATCCACAAGTTAAAAGATAAGAGCCTTATTTTGGCTAATGGTTTCTAACTGTTTCAGTCCATTACTGGCTGATGTAGTCAGAGTTTGCAAGGGAATAGATTTAATGCAGGACAAACAAATGACAAGGTTTGTTTGTTTGTTTGTTTATTTGTTTGTTTGATACAGGGTTTTGCTATGGAGTTCGGACTCACAGTGATCCTCCTATCTGGGCTTCCCGAGCACTTGGATTACAGGTATGCACAGCCATGAGCACTTTTGGGGCTGGTTCTGTGCACCTGGGGTTCCAGGTTCAGCTAAACATGTGCTACTGGGGACCCAGCTTGGGTCCTTGCTTTTTCCAGGAAGATATTAGACTGCTGAGCTGTCTACTCAGCCCTACAGGACTATTTTGTAATATTCACCCAAAATGGCAAGTGCAGAAGAGTAGGAGAGCTCTGTCCAAGAACTAGAGACCCAAAGAAACCACCTGAGGACTTGGATGTCATGCAGTGTGAAGCATCAGTCTAGCTGAAGACCTACAGCTCATAGAGGTGTCCTCCACCAGCCCAGATGGAGGCCTGAGCCCATAACAATGTCTCATGCAAGTCTGTATCCAGGACGTGCTCTGAGCATGCCCAAAGGCAAGTGGCGGGTGAAGGAAACTCTGCAGCAGTGGGACGCGGTGTCTCAGTCCCACCATACTGACGCAGCTCAGCTGCTTCTTGCAAGTTCACCATTAGGCCGTCCACCAGCGCTGGTTCTGAGGCAGAGCAGTACAGAGGAGGATAAACAGTCCATGTTAGCGGGTGGAAGGCAGGAGGCAATGAGCCTTCCTGGTTACAGACGCATCGGATACCATCAACACCAAGGCCTTAATCTGTATTCGCACACCTTAGATCCAACTAACTCTGAAGAAAGCCCCACTTATGAGCATACGAGGCTCTGAGGGGTCATTATACACAAGCCATCACAAACTGATATTATCAATGAAAGAGTTTTTTTGGATTACAGTGTTGGTAGCAGACCACAGTCCGTCAGCTGACTGTTACTGAGCCCACGCAAGGCAGCGCACGAGGCAGCGGCAGGCAGGAGAAGAAATTGCTCACCTCATGCTAGGCTGGGAAGGAAAGAAAGACGAGGAGACCATGGTCCCCATCTTCTTCAAACTCTCCAGTGATCTGAACAGCTGACGGTGGCACCTGACCCTCACTGGCCTATCACCTATCAGTGATGCCAAATCATGCCCCGAGCCTTTAGCTCAGGGGACAGTGGGAAGTTTCTAGACCCAAACCTGTACTGCACAAGATGCAGAATCTTGATGACCCCTTACCTGGGGAAATGCCTGGCAGTAAGGTCTGCCTGTGGGGGAGGCTGATGCAGCCGTGAGCATAGTGCCCGTGGGGCAGCTCGGAGATGGGCAGAGCTCTTGTGCCTGGGTAGTAATCTTCCCTGGAAGTGTTATTTATATGAAAAAGGACAAAAGAGCAAGACAAAACAAAATAACTGAAAGCGCATTTCTCATCCTTTACATAGAAAACGAAATATATTGTTTTCATATTTACATTTTTGATCCATTATGGTTTTGGCTCACTGTGTGAGGATAGACACGGATCTAGCTTTAGTATCTGGCATGTGGAAAGGCAGTTTTACTAGCACTGTTTATTAAAGAAGCTATCAGCCGGGCGTGGTGGCGCACGCCTGTAATGCCAGCACTTGGGAGGCTGAGGCAGGAGGATTGGTGAGAGTTCGAGACCAGCCTGGGCTACAAAAGTGAGCTCAAGGCCAGCCTGAACTGCATAGCAAGAGCCTGCCTCAAAAAGACAAAAATAAAATAAAATAAAATAAAGAAAGAAGCTATCATTCTTTCCATGAATGCATTCAGCAGCTGTGTCATGTATTAAAAGAGAAATATAGAATATTTTGGAAGAGAAAAATAACTAGAACCCCGAAGACGCATGCATAGGACAAGACTTTACGAACAAACTGTGATTGCCTGGGAAGTGCTACAAAGGAAAAGAATTGGGATCCTATCGTATGAAAACCTTTTGTACAGCAAAACAAATCAACACAGTGAAAAGACAACCCACAGGCTGCGACAAATTATAGCCAGTTGTCCTTCAGACAAGGGATTTATATCTAGAACATAGAGAGAAGTGAAAAACAAACTGGAAAAGGTCCCTAATTCAAAGATCCAATACACAAAATGAGCATCTGAGATGAATACACAATTCTCAGATGAAGAAGCACAAATAGCAAATAAATATACATGTCTTGGTTACGTTCTGTCATTTCTGAGACCAAGTACCCAATGCCCCGTATCAAGGAAGGAACAGTTTCTTTCGTTCACAGTTTGAGGAAGTTCTAGCCTGTAATCTGCTAACTCCAAGGCGGGGTGGCCTGTCACGGGAGCAACTGTCCAGCCCACATAAGACAGCAAGAACAGTAAGAGCAAAAGGTGAGGAAAAGCCACCTCTCTTCCCCCCCATTGTACATCAGCTATTCGCCCACACCACCTCTGTGCTGTGCCTTCCCCCTCCACAAGCTGAGGATGTTTACAAAGTGAGGACCCCTGCCCCCTGCTGAATCTGTTAGGTGGCCTTCTAAACTTCTCAGGTTGACACATGAGCAGCATCCTTAAGTGTAAGTGGGCCTGCGTGGCCTGCCGCTCACCTCGCCGTGCATTGTTGGGGAGGGCTCTTGGGTTAAAGGAGACAGCCATTGTAATTGTCACTAAGAGACTTTCAGCACCAACTTTCCATCCACATTTTCAAAGCTACCTCTTTTTTTATCTTTTATTCATTTCAATGAGAAACAAAAGATAAAGTAGCAATGAGGCAGTTTCAAACAGGTTGGTGGGACAGTTACAATCATTGATACACTGCATGTTGTTGCCTCCATGGCAGCTGTTCAGGGGACAGCATGTAGACACGATAGGGGATCGCGTCTGCCGCATGCTCATTCCAGTCTTTCCTACCTGGGGCTGTGGTTTCATAGCTCTGCACCTGCATTCTTACAGGGACGTGTTTTATCAGGTCAGGAGATTCTGCAGATGTTCCATGGGTAGCGCCTTTAAAAGGAAACAGAAAACAAAAACAAAACAAAGTGCACTCTCAGCTTTGGGAAAGGAAGGTATTCATGCCAGGAAGATTATCATTATTATTATTATTATTATTATTATTATTATTATTATTATTATTATTTTATCATCATCATTATCATTCCTTTCATATAGGGTCTCATAATGCAGTTTGAACCTGTGGTGATCCTCCTGCATCAGCCTCCCAGCAGTCGGGTTGCAGGTGTGTGCCACCATGCCCAATTCCCAGGCAGGCATGGCATAAGGTACAGGGTTCAAACTCAGGACTTAGTGCTTTACAGGAAGGTTCTTAGATCTCTGAGCCACCTCCTCAGCCCAAGAAAACTTGGTTAAAATATCAATTAAGTTGGGTGTAGTGGCACACTCCTGTAATCCCAGCACTTGGGAAGCTGAGGCAGGAGGACTGATGTGAGTTCGAGACTGGCCTGAGCTACAAAAGTGAGCTCATGGCCAGCCTGAACTGCATAGCGAGACCCTGTCTCAAAAAGACAAAAAAAAAAAAAAAAAAAAAAAACCAAAACCTTCAATTAAGCTCCTTATTTAAATACAAATGCAAAATTGTATCAATTAGAATACAACAGGTAAAAGAAAAAGGAAGTATTTGATTCATACTATCCAAATCAAGCAAATAGAGGTAAGGTGGTGTTAGAGAAGGTTTTATCCTCTTAGAAACAAAGCCCTCGAGCTGACCTGAAACACTCAAATTACTCAGATCTGCGCATGGCTTAAGACAGCAAGATTAATTTATGTCCCACTTGTCCAGAGGTTTGTGAGCTGGACACTCACTGTCCACTCCGGATGTAGCTGGCTCAGCCCCAGGTATAGGGAACTTCTGGTGGAGGACAGCAGGGCTCACACTTGAAAAGACTAACAACACAACAGGCAAGTGAGCACCCTCTCTGGTCCTGTATCCCCACATCTGTGCCCCCGCACACAAGATCTACTACCACCATCTGACTGGGGAGGATGCCCAGGGTGGTATTGGGATTAAGTAAAGGTGGGCGTGCCTGCACGTTGGATTCTGGGTACTACAGGCTGAGACCAGCGGAGTCCACAGGTTCAAAAGTGTACTTCAGAGAAGGCAGCGTCTAATGAGGCAAAAAGGCATTGTCAGAACTGGCCACACAAGGAAAGTGCACTTGTCCAGAGAGAAGCCAGGGAAAGCGACCTGGGGGTTGTCTCAGAAACGAGGAAGCTGGAACAGGGCTTCGGATAAAGAGAAGCCGCAGTGATTTATACCACGGCTATCTCTGTGAGGCTACAATTGAAGTTATCTCACTAATCAAAGTCATTTTAAACACCGCTTGGCAAACCTTTTGACAAAGGTTTCATGGTGTCAAGCTAGTTTTGTCTCTTCACATGAGCCTTAAATGAAGAATTATCCATTTGATATCACCTAGTTCTAAATTGTTTCCGTTCCTTTATTACTATATCATATAATCATTTAGTCAACATTTATCCACACTTTAATTGAACTAAACTAGCAAGGACATGCTGTGCCAGCCCTGCCCCAGGGTGTGCTGAGATGGCAATTGAGACTGGGCGTGGCAGTGCACACCTGTGATCCCAGCTCTTGGGAGACTGTAAACAGGTGGATCACCATGAGTCTGATCTCATGATGAGACCTGATCTCGTGATGAGACACACTATAGACCTTCCCTAAGATATACAAAATGAATAAATATAAAATAAAATATCAAGGATAAAATTGTTCTCTGAGAACCTAAGTACAATAAAATTTAGTCCTTTGTCTTAATGGAGCAGGAAACATTTCAGGCAGGGACTGGACTATCTCTCCCAGTCAGACGCATTAAGTCTCTATGACAACCAGACTCTATTCTGGTTATACATTTAAATATGTATTTCTCATTGGCTCTCAATCCCATTTGTCAACTACCAGTTGTATTTTTGTTTGTTTGTTTGTTTGTTTGTTTTTTATACACCAGGTATTGTGCATTCTCGAGCTTATGTCCCATGTCATGGTTTATGTCTAGTTGTCCCCCCAAAGCCTCATGAGTCAGGGGGCGGGCACCTCTAGAGTTTGAAACTTGATGCATGGGATTATGAGTTTTAGTACTGATGGGATTATGGGTCTCAGTACTTCTGGGATTATGGGTGTAGCCTAAGGCGGAGGCTGAGGTGGAGAGCCTGAATGTAATATAAAGAGAGACAGAGAGACAGACTAGAGCTGTTGCTCTGCTGCCCTGTTTGGTTGGCTACCTCTGCCACCATTTCATTGCTGTTGTGCCGCCATGAACTGCATGCTCTCTGCTCTGTTCCCCTCAGCCTTGGGCCAGCCAAACATGGACTGAAACCTCCACAAACTGTGAGCTAATTAAACCTTTCCTTCCTTCATTTTGGGTGTTGGGTATTTGTCCCAGCAACGAGTAAAAAGTAACTAAGACATCCCACAACTCTCCAGGCTCACAATCTACACTCAGAGATGCCAGCATCCACAACAGGAAGTGAAAGATGGTCCAGCCTAAAAGAATTTATGTACTAAGTGCCTAACATCCTCAGCTTGTCTAGAAGAATGAGAAGCACAGCAGAGTTTTGGGAGGACTCACCCCGAGAAGTAAGCTGAGGAAGGTAGACGATAGGTCTCCAAGGAAAACAGTTACTGAGCTCTGCAAAAGGAGGGTCCTGTGAAGAGCTGCTGCCGTATTCAAGGCGAGGACCAGTGGACTCACCCTGCTCCAGCGCGCAGGCCTCCCAGAGCACAAAGGAAGGCGCGCTGGACTGGAAGCCACTTTGAGTTTGAGGTAGTGCTGAGATCTGAACTGTCTTGGCAAGAGTGGTCCTGCACCAAGACTCAGAATTTCTAACCTAGGCAACCCCAGAATTCCAGAAAAAATAAACCATGCTACTGGGTCAAGAACATGATCACCAGAAGGAAGAGTCGAGAAGGGATCCCGGGACAGCTGAAGCCTGTGCCCGTTTTGTTTGGTTTTATTTTATTTTATTTTTTGCAGATCACATTCCCTCCAGTTTCTATTGTATCAGAAAGGATGGCAGAGATAGGCCTGAAATAGCAATTTACATATATTTTATAATACATAATGTTTTTTTTTTTGTTTTTTTTTTTAATTAGAATTTTCCACCATAGGGAGCCAGGGAGATAGCTCCATGGCACAAGTGCCTGCCTAGCAAGTGCAAGGTTGTAATTTGGAACCCCAGCCCGCAAAGAAAAAAAAAAAAATTCCATCACATCAGAACACTATCATTGGGCTGGGGAGATAGCTCAGTGGCATAAGCCCCTGACTGGTAAGTGTAAGGTCCTGACTTTGGTCCGCTGATAAACAAAGACTACAAAAACAAAACAACATTTTTATGCATTTATGTATATACTCACTCATATAGTATGATACAACATACTTTACTAGCAGACACTTCCGCTCCTATTTTCTGGCACAGGCTGACGCGCACCACAAGGAGTGTGTCCGTGCACCTCAAGCCTCTCTCCGAATCCTGCCCCACGCCCTTCCTCTGCCTCTTCATCATCTCTGTCATCATTCAGGGCCATGGAGCCTTCTCCAAGCCGAGTTCCCAGGACCTCCTGAGGTGATCGCGTCCAGAGCTCTCTGCCACCAACGCTCCCAGAGGACAGGACAAGTGGACAGGAGCCGCCCTCTGCTTTTCAACTCCTAATGCCAGGGAGGCAATACCGTGTCTACACGTGCGTCTGAACTGCAGAACATGGAAGACGAAATGCAGACCGACGCGCAGCGTGGATGTGGTGAAGTGGGAAGCGATTGTTGAAGGAGGAGAAAGAAACGAGGGTGGGTGAAAGGGGAAAGGAAAACGGAAGCGCAGGAAGAGCAAGGTGTACCGGCTCCCTCAACTCAGTGAAAGCGAAGGTTTGTGGGGACATTGCGCGGAGAAATTTTTTATGACCATATGTTTTTACTCAGAATAACTACTTTGAGGATAGTAATACATAATTGTTCACATTGTTATTCTCCTGTTATTTTGTTATAACATTTTATTTTCTCTTAAAATAAAGAAATATTTTTAGGATAAGTGAAAATTGTATGAAATTCAAATTTTACTGTCAATAAGGAAAGCTTTATTATACAGACACACACACACACACACACACACACACGTTCCTGTTTACCTATCTCAGGCCTCCTTTCCTCAGAAGGAGCCCAGGGTTTTCGCTCCTTTCGTACTGGTCAGGGTCTTGTGTTAATGCTTAGCGAAGGACTTCCGACACAGCACCTCGGTGCCCACCCCCTGGCCTCGCCCTTCCCCCTCTGCAGATTCTGAGCTTCTAGCCCTTCCCGGCATCTTCTCCTAGAGCTGATGTATTAGATATACACGTTTCTGCTCTGAGCCTGACTTAGCAACGTGAAAATGTTTATTTAACACGGTCAGTTCAAATTATTTTCTCATTCATAACTCCATGGACACAAAACAGTTACCTGCGGCCTCTGGTACTAGTAGCATGGACAGCAACGAACAAATTGGAAAGAGTTCTTCACCCAGAGGGAGATGATCCAGGTGGAGCTCTGCTTCAACACGCCAAATCTGGGACTGGGAAGATAGCTCAGTAGAATAAGCGCCTGCCTGGTAAGCACAAGGTTCTGAGTTCAATCCCTGATACTGAAAAAACAAAAACAGAAACCCTGTGTACAAAAAGGCAGGCAGCTCCAGCTTTACGCAATTCCTTTTTTCTATTTGTGAAATGGCAGTACTGTACCTTGTTGCTACATGCAGCCAAAATACTAACTAGCCAATGGTAGACAAGGAGAGATTAATCAGGTAAGTATTTTATGAAGATGAAGTAAGAGGAAAGGCAGAAGAGTCTTATTGTCAACACAATGGATTAGATATGCAATAATAACAACTTCACTGTCAGCCAGCATAGTAACCCTGACGTGCACATCAGTAATCAAATCTTCATGGGCAGGAAAAAACTAGTGGTTAGACACACGAAGAGATTTCAGAATCTTTGAAATCTCACGAAGGATTAATTGCTTACTCCGAAAACTCTAACATTAACCAGCTTTATCCCTCAATCTCGCCGTGTGATCATGGCTCATTATTTGGAATATACCTATGGTTCTTACTATGCCATCTGATTTAATAACTTTTGTCTCATTCATTTCCAAGAGTAATTGTGAAAACACTCAGAGTAATAAATAAACCCTAAGTAAATCATATGCAACAATAAAGGTGAAGTGTTTGTGCATAGTAATGTGTTATGCAAATCCACCTTCCCTATGCTTCAGCCTCGGGAACTTCCTGGCTCCTATCACATGCTGGAAATCTCTCCTAAGCACATCTGATGCCCATAAAGAAGACCCAAAGCATTTCGCTGTCAGCCTCTTCTCTGCCACCTCGCTGCACTGTCTCCACCAACTGGGCCAAGGTTAGTGTCAGCCCAGAAAGCGATCTGCACAGAAGGAGTTGGAAAGTAAAATCCTGTCATGCTCTCTCCATGGGGCTGGAGTCACGTGAAGAAGGCCCAGCGTGCTAGGCAGAGGCTGAGGTTCCCAGCACCACCACCATCTCCTTCGCCACATTGACCTACAGCACTCGGCTGAAAGTCTCCTCTGAGCAGCGCCGGCTCTGTAAACGCCGCACACAGCTTCCTGTACACGAAGACCTCCCCGACGCTCCTGCAAAGCCTCCCTCAGCTTTCCACACCAGCTCCCCCTGCCCACTCTCCCGACTCCGTTGACACACCAGGTTGGCAACTGCCTCTCTTCCTCTGGACCCTGTCCCACTCTCTCTTTTCAGACCCCAATTCTTCAGTCTTTCTACATCTATGTAAGAGCTTATTTCTACCATAAATGCCCAGCTTCCATAAAACCTAAGCAAGAGCTGTCTCCTAAGAATGGGCAGATACATAATTCTAATGTGTGCTGCAAAACTCTGGGTAGAGTTGACTTAAACAAATAGAAGCATATTTTCAAATGTAGTGTTACAAGTATGAAACCACTGAAAATTTGTCATTTTTTAAATTTTTCTGTGTGGGTTAATTGTTGATAATATGTAGGACCTGAAGTTAGGTCTTTAATGTCCTTCAGAAACAAGGGACTTTAGGAATTCCCTATGAGGTAGCCAAGAAGACTGATTGTCTTAGTCACACTTCTCTTGTTGCTGGGACAAGTACCCAACACTCAAAATGAGGGAAGGAAAGCTTAATTTAGCTCACAGTTATTGGAGGTTTCAGTCCATATTCAACTGGCTCCAAGGCTGAGTGTCGCACGGCAGAGGGCAACCTTTCGTGGTGGCAGCTAAGATCAAGCGAGCAGGGAGAGAGCTGTCAGCAGCTGAAGCAGCTAACTTCTCTTCTGCCTTGCAAATCACCTGCCCTGGGGGAGGGGCAGCACCCACACCCACAATAACCAACTACAAATTCCAGAAGCCGCCCCATGACTGCATAAGGCTTTGGGAGAACGCCTAGACACAAACCATAGCACTGATGTACACAAACATCAGATGATTCGCCCCAAGTCTCATGAGGTCAGGGCCTTCTACTCCTGAGGGAAGCCATGCTGTGTAAAGCCAGATTCTACGGGGCCATAGCGTCATACAGCTGTCCTGCTCGGTGACTCTGCTGAGTCAGGTCTCCGGCCCATTTAAACAGCTTCTCTCCCTTCCCCGATCGTATTCCTAGTTCTTTGTCTCTGGAGCCCTGGCTTCTGTTCTTCTGGAGCATACTGCATTTCTCTCTCTCCACCTAAATAGATGTGAACATTTCTTCCCCTCTTTGTGGGCTTGCCAGCCACTTGTGGTCACGTGGAAATATTTACCGTGTGACAAGCTTTGTGATAGTCATATAAATGGACGGTAATGGGAGCCAAGAGAAGGAAGTTCTAATTGATATTCTGAGTTCAAAAGCTCCACTCTAACGAGTGAGTCAGGAGCTAGGTGTGTGGCTCTTCCCTAATCCCAAACTCTGGGAGGCTGAGGCAGCGGGACTGTGAACTGGAGACCAACTCAAGGAGTACAGTGGGAATTGTCTTAAAGATAAAAAAAAGAAGCGAGACTGTAGCTCAGTATAATGGCTGTGGGCTCGGTTTTCCAGATCTTTTGAAAGTTTTAAAAACTTATTTATTGGATACAGTGTCTCATTACACAGCTCAGACTTGTAGTCATCTTCCTGTCTTAGCTCCCCAGAGCTGGGGGATTGCACCCCTCGATTAAAAAAAAATAAAATAAAGCATAAAAAGAGAGCTAGTCCCAGTTTTAGAAGCTGAAGAAAGAAACATTACTGGAAAAGCATGGAGAAGTCCTGAGCTCTCTCAGTGCAGCCGGAAGACAGAAAGGAAGAAGGGTACAGTGTAAAAGAACTCAAATGTTTGTGACAAATTCTCCCTTCGGTATTTGCCATCACTCATGGAGACTGAAATGCCAAAAGGAAGTAATATTGCTGCCAAAAGGCACCTTTGCTGGCTTCATAGTAGTGCCGGAGCAACAGGGGATCTCGGGGTGCGACTCATCAGCCTGGCGATGTCTTTAAACCCATTTCAAACAGTCGGGGGAATATAAACAAAACCTGGCAAAGAGCCAGCCAGCCAAATGAAGCAAAACCTACGTTGCTTCACGCCCTGTGTTCTGTTGACTTTGTCAGTGGCTTTGGGGTGGAGACGGAAGGGGCTGGAGACGCCTGGGAAGTGTGCGTGTTGGCAGAAGATCCGCAGATCGAACCGCGGGTTCAGACTAATGGGCCACTGCAGCGTGTTGTGTGTTTACTACAGGTCTAACACTGCAGATCCTGCTGGTAAATCATAAACATTTCAAACTCAATAAATCAAAAATATCTGGAGTAGCAGGAAATATGAAGTTTAGCTCTAAAATTAAACTCATGAGTATAAACAATTCAACCAAGAGCCAGGTGTTGGATGCAAAACCAACTAAAATTTTAGTGACTTCAGTGTTATTTTAGCTAGCAGGAATCATTTCAGAAGGCTGAAGGCACAGCTTGCCATGCCCAAAAGATGGAGCTTCCATCCCCGACTTAGAACAGAGCCTTTCCTGGTTAGGCCCGTGGTATTTTAAGAAACATGACAGCCCCATCTGCCATCCATAGGAGAGAAAAGTCACTCTTTCCAAGATGCCAGAGAATTTATGCCTGTAACCCCAAACTCACAGGAAAAGGAAATATCATTCTCCCTGTCTCCTTCTAAGAAAGGTTTAATGTACAGCAGTCTCACACTCTTTCCAAGAAGATAACTGAAGATTTTCCTCCAAAAAAATTTATGTCAATAGCCAATATATGAAGGTAGAAAACAGTGGCCACGCCCACAGGGATCATTTTTGACTTGAACTCTCCTACAGCACCCTCACCGGCCCCTCCACATCCACTGCTTCATGCAAGTCTTGCCCTGCAGCGTAATTATACCCAGGATCATTTAATAAATGAAAAAGAAAACTCTTTAGAAAGGTTAGACACTGGTTCAGCCCATTACAGGTGCCAAGTTACAGACTCAGCTGCGTGGGCCTGGACATCCGTGCTCCCAGCTCTCCAGACATGGGGTCTGTGTTATCACATGGCACCCTGGAGGCAACCTCCCTGCAGCCTTCTCAAGTGTACCCATGCTCCTCATTCTGCTCAAAGCTAGCTGAC
This sequence comes from Myocastor coypus, assembly GCA_004027025.1. Lineage (NCBI taxonomy): Eukaryota > Metazoa > Chordata > Mammalia > Rodentia > Myocastoridae > Myocastor > Myocastor coypus. The sequence goes on along the minus strand of PVJA010004009.1, from coordinate 47,323 downwards.
TAGAGAATTCTGGACACTCCTGGACACAGACACTGTTGCCATTATGAATCCCTAACGAATTAGCATGGGCTCCAATGATGACAGGGCACTACAGCTAATGAGCAGCACCATTCATTTTGTGGTAGTAGAAACCAAAAGATTTATATCACACAGAACCAGTACGTCAAACTGTGTTGTTACCACTTTGGTGATTGCATGAGTTGTTAGGCTTTCCACTAATTCTTATTATTTAATGAAAGAATTAAAAGCGTGTGCAGTATGATATCACCAGTTTAAACATGTGCTTATAAAAATGGAAATTGAAAAGGTTTTCTAGTTGAAATGTAAATACCTTACTTTGGAAATTTTTATAATCTTCCTCATCTCATTAAAGTAGTCTGAGAAGATCTCTGAAGGTCTCAGTAGGCCAGCAAGCAGGAAGGGCACGAAAGAAAAGCTTGAGAAAGTTCGCCATGTAGCATTTTCCAGTATGACCTGCAAGGTAACAAAATTTTTAGGGCATCAATTGGACAAGGAACCCTTCGTGATCCAGAGCCAACCCATCAGAAGTTCTGTATTTTGAGTTCACGGGGACCTGGGGTTTCCTGAGCTTCTCTCTGCTGGCTTAATTCTTGATGATCGTGGGCTCTGAAAAGTACAGTGGTTTTGTGTTCCTCACGATGGCCAGAAGAATCCGTACATGATCGCCGAGCACAAAGTTGAGCAAAGAAAAACTCGGAGCAAGAAACACAACGTGGGGTAGCCTCATTTTAGCTCGTTGGAGGCGGCAGAATCACTGACTCCTCCAAGGTGTGGCTGTAGAGACCTCCAGCTGACACAGATACAGAAATAATTAGAGACTCCGACCTTTTTCCCAAAGGTTTCTCTTACTGACACCCAGATTTAGATGAGACCCTGATAACTCATTATAGTTTACATTTTATGCACATTGTCTACTGTGAGATGATTTTAAGGAAGGCTCCCAACAGTTGATGGTATGTCTCTCCAGGAGCAGGAGAAACAAGGAGCTGACTGAACTGGATATTCCTTCTACAGTATCTGTTGAAACCTGCAAAATGCAAGTGATTTCGGATCTGAGCTGCAACACACTACCACTGCTGTCACAAACATCAATAGTGTTCATCCCACATGCACAAGGAAGGTTCTGGTAAGCGCCACAGAACAGAAACAGGGACAGCAGTTATGTAAACCACCTCGGGTCAGTTGTGCAAAGATGGTAGTATGCTTCTTGCTTGGACCAGATAACATTTGGAAAATATGGCGTGCAATCAGAATGCACAAATCTTTTTAAGATGGTGCAGCCGTGCGACTCGTTTGTTATTTGGTTTCTGTTTTCTTCCTTACTAATGACTACCTGGCAGTGGCCCCTCATGCCTTTTACACAGACGGGAACGATGCCAGTGAGGCAGGTGGAGTGGACTTCCCGGTGTCAGCTGGGGCGTGCTCTCCTTGCAATGTGTGGCGGCCGAAGAAGATCAGGTCTTCTCTGGCATTAGAGACCTGGAGATGTTTTGGCTCACTTTTGAGGATCACATGGAAATGAACTCAGGGGCTCCTTCAGATAAGTTTCCCCTTGGTGCCACTTCTTTCTTCCATTTTCAGTTTCATTTCTCTTTTCTTCATTCTTTGAGCTCATGTTTGAACCCATGTCCATTTTCTTTTCTGTTAAGTATATTGCCTGTCTTATTCTAAACAACTGTAAATCCACATTTAGACGCGGAGATGCATGATGCAGGTTTACACACCCATCCCGTCCATCCGTAGGACCCGCCGCACCATGCCGTCTCTCCTCAGTGGTTGCCTTGAGCTCCCGTCTCCTTTCCACAACCAGCCTATACGCCATGAGGCTGCGCACCCAGGCTGATTGATTCCCAAACACGACTATGTTCGCTCCTCAGAAAGCTTCCATAACCCCATGGTGCACAAAGCTCAGCATCGTTTACTGGGTTCAGTTTAAGCACAGCCAGTCAGGCTCAACCCGCCCGTACAGCTCCGTCTCTTGACCCATCCCTTCCCCTTGTTCCACGGTACAGCCAGAGGGTATCAGTCTCTGTTGCCTACTGATGGCCCTATGCTTTCTTCCCTCTGTGTTTTTCATTAAATAAATAAGTTTCTACAAGAATAATCTGTGATAGCTCCTCACAAGCTTGAATCAGACCTATTTTTCAAGAGTCAGTCTAACTGCAACCATATTTATTTACCTTGTCTTAATTTCCAAGTCTTCACAGTATAACTCCGTTCTATGTGATTTATTACTAATCCAATTACTGCTTAATTATTCAATCTCATTGGCTGTTGATTCTTGTGCTCATATCATTTTAATTATACGAATACTTCCTCATATTAGAGGGAACAACAGTAGCTATCAGACATTCATCCTGTGCCAAGCAGCTGTATACAAACACTTCAACTAGATTGTTTTATTTCTCACGAAAGCTCAAAAGTTAGAAGCTATCATCGTGCCATTCTTTAGATGAAGAGCCTCAAGTGACCACAACTACCTTGCAATAGGACGGCCTTGCAAGGTCCCTGTGTACATGGCGAGAGTGCTCACCTTCGAGCCCATGCTAACACAAGAATCCATCCATGTTCATGTTGGAGGGTTATAATACAGATTGTGAACTTATAGAACAGAGATCTGAAGGGCCGCCTGATAGCTCAGTGGACTGAAGCGTCTGCTTCAGCAGAGCACAGTGGCCACAGTTTGATCCTCGCCACGCCATGCCTTCCCCACCCGCAAGACGTGCTCAGACAGTGATTGAGACTGGGCATGGTGGTGTGCACCTGTAATCCTAGTACTTGGGAGGCTGAAAACAGGAGAATCACTATGAGTGGGATCTACATAGTGAGACCCTATATCCCCTGTCGAAAATACATTAAGAGAGAGAGACACAGAGAGAGAGAGAGAGAGAGAGAGAGAGAGAGAGAGAGAGAGAGAGAGAGAGAGAAAAAAAATAGAGATACAGACCTGGAATACCTTCAGAGGCCAGAGAAAGCTCCACACCATGTGTTAGTTCTAATAATCACTGCTCAGTAAAGATTGAAGTAAAAATAAATCTTTTTTAGCAAATTATGAAGGAATAAAAGCATTTTAGGTAAAAAAAAAAAAAAAAGTGTAGTAGACTCTGTAATAAACTCTTTCCTAGTGGCATCATGCAAAGGTGAGTACTGAAGTATTTTTATTCTCCCTGAGTGAGTCAAGTAAGGCGCCTACATTAGATAATTGCTAAATAAACATCAGTACACATCATGCTCCTTACCTTGACTTTATGGCTGTCATCCCTGTTACCCTAGTGAGCTAGGGAAAGCGTGTCAATTCCCTACCACACCCAGGGACCCTGGATCTGCAGCAAGCTGGGCGAACCAGTGGGGATTATTCTGGAAACAGCTGAAAGCCGAGCCTGGAGCTCTGACTTGCCACTTGTAGGCTTGGGCTCAAATCTGCAGAGCTCGCAGCTCTGATCTCTGGAATCACACCTGGTTCTTGACCAGAGAGCAGACATGAAATCCATTCAGTCCGGGCCTACGACGTACTTAGTGCCCCTCAGACGCTCAATGTCTATGATCATCTTTATTCACTTATTTTGAACAGAGGTTGTGAGGGGAAAGAAAACTGAAGCTAAGCGAGCACCAGAGAATTCAACCTGTTATGCAACCTCCATTTCTAAATAGCATTTTCTTCCACCACAGAATCACAAGCTCGGGGAAAATAACCAACCTTTGTTTTGAAGTCCCTTGCCTTTGTCATTTCATGGCAAATTTTAAAGTGCTTGAAGATAACATCTTTGATTCATTCTGGCTGGAAAGAGGAAGCCAGACTAATAAGAAACGCTGGTATTCCAACTTCAAAAGATAGACGCTGCCAAGTCGTTCTGTATTTATGATCTATCATGTTTTTCCTGAGGAATAAAGAGTGTTGCATCGACTCTATGGACAGAAGGGGGAAAATTAGATCTAACAGCTTCCTGCAACAGACATGTCCTCCTCCAGAGACAGCTCCAATTATCTCAGCCGCAATAAGAAGTTAATTGTTAGTAGCCCTCTCTCTGCCAACTTGCTTTGAGCTCAGTCCCGAACAAGCAGACAGCCTTCCAAGTAAATCTGGATTTCCTGCAGGATGGCGGGGTGTGAGTGGCTCAGCGGGGTGCGAGGACCCAGGTCATTGACGTCCCCTTCAATCTCCCCCTCACTGACACTCCACACAGACTACACATCAGCCCTGGCTTGGACGTGCACCCGCCCACCCCGCTCTCGCCCAGCCCTGCCCACCATGATCTTCCCTCATCGTTTCCTACCTCTACTAGCCTCACCCTCATCTTCCAGGTCTCTGGGCCCCTTGAGTTCCTGCAGCTGCGCTGGTCTTTCACCTGACACCTACACAGGTATCTGGGAGTTGGCCTCCCTCCCACTACGGTTCTGTCTCTTCCCTTATAGATTTGTTGAGCCCAGTTTATCACTTCAAGGTTTTTTTTTTTCCTAAGGCAAGAAGTATAACCCCAGAGCTTGTGCCATTCAAACCAGAGAGAAACAATTCCATTCAATAAAAATGAACCATGTTGGCCCAGGAACGGCTCACCCACCGCCGCCAACAACTTCACTCAGGTCACAAAGAACTGAGGAAATGATCAACTTGCAGCTAGCTCTTCCTGTGTGACACTTCCAAGCCTTTGTCCCTGATCACAAGGCTTCTGATTTATCAAGTATGGGTGGGAGAGAAGTGACAACTGGATGTCAGGCAGCGCCGTGTCATCAGTTTGTTGTTTATCTTAATAGCATCTTCTGGGGCTCGGGAGATGGCTCGGTGGTACCTGCCTGGCAAGAGAAAGGACCCGGTTCAATCCCTGGTAGCACACGCCGTGCTGGCCCTGGAACCCTGAGTATGCAGTTTTGACCATAGAAAGTGGTTCGGTTGGCACTAGCTTGTAATCCCAGTCTGGGGAGGCTGAGACAGGAGGATCACTACAAGTCTGAGCTGTGTAGTCAGATCCTGTACCAAATAAATAAAAAATATATTTTTTAAAAAGCCCCTCAACTTCTATCCTTTTTAGAAGGATAGAAAATACCCCTTAAAATAAATCAGCCGCACAAGTGAAACATCACATTATTTCTCTTGTATAGGAAACCCTCAAAATAAATCAGTTATAGACCAAAATCAAAGACAATAGGAAAAAAGGCAGATCTTGTGCATTGGTCATTAGATGTGATGAAAACATTCCAAGTCTTTTCTTTCGGTTTCTGGAGCTGTGCACTGTGGTTACCTGTGCCACTCTGCATTGGGATGTTACTCCTATAGGAATTCTGTAGCCTGCTGCCCACTGATCAAACCTCCTCCATCCTCTACACTTTCGTGCTGTTCCTACTCAGGGAATCTTGCGTTGCTCCATTTTCTGTGAGCTCATTTCAAAAAATCCCCACCTCGGAGTGAAATCCTGACGTGCCTGTCTTCCCGAGTGTGACTTAGTGCACTAAGCATGGTGACTTCCGGGTCCTTCTACGCTGTCACACATAAAAGAATCAGAGCCAAAGCCTGGCCGAGGAGCAGCTCCCCGTGCAGGTGAGGCGAGGCGCATTTTCCTTTGTCACCCCTTAGGTCCCGGGCTCGCAGGCTCATTTGAAGAGCGCTGTGTTAAATGAGTGGATGCAGGAGTATCTTCACCGTGTTGCCTTCATTTCCTTTAACCGGTGGGAAATCACTGGATCACGCAGCAAAACATTTTAATTTTTGAGGGAAGAAACACCATACCACTTTTCACAGTAATTATTTTAACTTACCCCTCACGTATTTCCAGACTCTCTGTCTCCTCTCCAGGATTTGTTTTCTAATAACAGCCATTGTGAATGCAGCTACAGAACGACTCACTGGTTTCATTTGCATTTCCTTGAAAATTAGCGAGCTCCATCAATCTTACATACGCATTAGCCATGTGTATGGTTGCGCTAATCCATGCGCGTGCCTATCTTCTTACCTGTAATATGGGGATCTTCACGAGTAAATTGTGTGCATGCCTGAGGAATTCTAATGTTGAACTCTTGGTAGATGTGCTTTGCTGATTCAGATGCTTTTTCTCACCGTCTTCCCTACCTTTGTTGGCTTCGCAGATGGAACGTGTGGTCTGCTGCAAGCCCATGGGTCTCATTGGGTTTTGTTTCATTTAATTCTGAAATTATCCAAAAGAAAACTCTGCATATTATGCTAGCCTGATATACCCACGTGTTTTCTTCATAGGTCTTGAATTATACTTGAGCAAGCTTTAGAATGCATGCAAGACAAACCTTGTTTTATTCTTCTGCATACAGAGATCCAATTTTCCCACCGTCGCTAACAGTTCCCCAAAGATCATCCCTAGCGCCTGTGACAAAACTCAAGTTCCCAAGGCTGTGCAAGTTTACTGCTAGACTGCGCTGTTTCACTGGTCCCTGTGTCTGGGTTTATGACAGTTCTACCTGTCTTTGTTATGATAAGTCTTTATCGTCTTTTAACATCAAGTGTTCAGGCTCTGTGGTTGTCCTTTATGCACAAGCCTCCTTTGCATATTTAGGCGCCTTTTTGCTGCTGTGCAAATTTTAGGATTTGCTTTTCTAGTTCTGTGTAAAAATGTTACAGTCTCTTCATATGGACTTCACTGTATCAGTAGAGTGTTTGTGCAGCATGCTTATAAATGTTAATTATCCCAATCCAAGAATGTGGAATGCCATTCCTCTCAAAGTATGATCTTCAGTTTCATTAGTCATATTCCCTCATTTTCTTTGCAGAGATCCTTCACCCCTTCAGCTAGATTTACTTCTAGGTGTCTTTTCATAGCTATTCAAATGTTACTGCTTCCTTGACTTCTTTCTCAGACAATTGCACAGCAAGTAATGCCAATGGCCTTTGCTTGCTCCGTTTCTGTCCTGCCATCTTTATTTCGTTTTGGTTCTAATCGTTTATTTGTGACTCTCTGGGGTTTCTGCATGTAAAACCATGTCATCCACAAACAGAGACTATTGCTCTTCTGCTCTTCTTCCTGTCCGATTTTCTTTCTATTGTAGGATTTCTAGGAATAGAACTTCTAGTGCAATTTGAGCAAAGATGGAGACTTGTTTACATGGCCCTTGGTAGCTGTATTGACAGTGATTTTTCTGTAACATCATTTCAATGACTGTGAAGAGCTAGAAGAAGAAGAGAGATGAAAAGGGAGAGGAGAGAGAGGAGGAGGGGAAGGAAGAGAAGAGGGAAATGGTGACGTGGATGTGTAGGTGGAGGGAGAAAATGCAATCTATTCTAGCTATTGGCTAGATTTCATTCTACCTGAGGAATTCTGGAGTGCTTGCTGAGGATGCCACACGATCCCTTAGGTCTCTTACTTTAGTAGCATATATTTGCAGCAGGCAATAACTGCACCTTCTGTGAGGGGATGACGCATGCGCAGGGCACATTGAAATCCTTTTTATTCTTTCCCTGCTTCTCTCTTCTCCTCCCACCTCTGGGTCCCCTTTCCTACTGAAAATGATTTATCTCCCTGTTTCTCTTACATGAGACACCAAAACTACAAACATGAAAATATGAACTATGGTGGGAGATGGACCTCTTAGGTTAGGACACCATTCTCCAAGCATGAAGGACACATTAAGCATGAAGAAATCAGAACTTCTAATTTACTATCACATCTTACCAACGTTTTGAGTGTAAGTCATGATGGAGGGGGAGAGAGAGAGAGAGAGAGAGAGAGAGAGAGAGAGAGAGAGAGAGAGAGAGAGAGAAATTAGGAAATGTGAATATAAATCAATCTGAACTTTTTTGTTTGTTTGTCTTTTTGAGACAGGGTCTCTCTATGCAGTTCAGGCTGGCCTTGAGCTCACTTTGGTAGCCCAGGCCGGTCTCAAATTTGCACTGATCCTTCAGCCTTAGCCACCCAAGTGCTGGGATTATAGGCCTGCACCATCACGCCCAGCCCTTGAACATACATTGATAAAGGTTCAGTAATGGTCTGCCAAATTAGTACATTATCAAAAAGCTTGAAAAACTACTACATTTAGCCAATGAGTAAGTTAACTAGGAATACAGTAACACTCCGGTCATTCACTTTTGTTGGAAACCTTTTCCCTAACCCATGAAGGCAGAGTCACAGCCGTTCTCTGCCTATACAGAGCTTACCAAGTGCAAGGGCTCTGTGCTTGGCAGCTCTGTACACATGCGCATGCACAAGTAGCTGAAACATTGCGCCAGATTTTCACACTGCAGTGCACCAGAAGTCGGGTAGTCTCTAGATTCTTCCTTCTCTCTGTTAGCATTGCTCAGATTGCCCTTTAATGGATAAATTACCCAATATCCACAGCACAGGGAAGGACAATTCTAACTGGCTCATGGCTCCCGAGGTTGCCCGGTTTGCTGGCGCCATGACAGGAGTACCATGGAGGAATTCCACAGTGCCGCGAAACTGTCCACTTCACCGCACCTGTGAATCAGAGCCCAGGGAGAGAGCGTCGCTGCGATGCTGCCTCCAGAGGCACAGCCCCACGGCCAGCGGCACCAGCTGTCCTGTGAGCTGGAGTCATAGGATGACTAAATGCTGCAGAAAATTGTTAATAGCTCATTCCGCTATGAGAATCATGGCTTAATCTATACTGAGAAGAGCGCCGAATGTCCCCGCCGCTTCTTCATGAGCCCTTAATCTAGCGAAGGTGACCGCTCAGTTGCAGCAGTGCTGCGTGAATTCTACTCATAAAAGCTGAGTCTCTCCGGCCCATCTGTCGTCAGCTATGCCGCGCTGCTCAGGTTGTCGTGTCTCTTGGCGTGGCCCATCACCCCCTCGGTGACTGTGCCTACTGTTGCCACCCTAATATAGGGACGTGTCATTCGGTACCTCCGTTATTGCAGAATCTCTGGCCTGTTGTTGTCTCTTTCAAATCCATCTTTCTTTGTCTTTTTGACACAGGCTCTCTCGATGCAGTTCAGGCTGTCCTGGGGCTCACTTTGTAGCCCAGATTGGTCTTGAACTTGCAGCAATCCTCCTGCCTCAGCCTCCCCAGGGCTGGGATGACAGGCGTGCACCATTACACATAGCTTTACACCTAGAAATGTTGATTGTACCCCTGAGCTACATTTCTGTGTTTCTTTTCTGCTTTCTCATTCTCTTTCAGAATGAGGCCATACTTTTCAGAGAGCACAGACATATTTCTCTAGCTGAAGCTGGATCATTTCTTCATAATTGTCCTTGTATAACTGAAAACATTGTTCCTCGGGGTCTGCAGCTTTCTCTGCTCTCCCTTTCAGTGGCCCTAGCTTTCCTGTTCCACCACCATACTTGGACTTTCCTGGGCATTAAACTGATCTATTTGCAAGACTACTCAGCTCTGATTTGTCCTCACAGAGATTTGTTTTGAGCTTTGCAGTAACCTTGGGACCCTGATATCCACGCACTCCATCATTTAATTCATTGACCATTTTCCTCAGCATATAATCGTCCTATGACGCCTTGTCTGCCTCGTAGCACCTTCCGGAGAGGTGTCTCCCTTGACGTAGCTGGAGCCACTACCTCCCACTGAAACTGCTCATTCACAAGGCCTGTGGCATGCGAACATTTCTCAAGGAACCTGGAGGAAAGGATTAAGGCTAAGCACATATGTATTGCGGCTAGGAAGTAGAGTAAGAGAATTAAAGTCTATAAAAGTAAGCAGTAGTTCTCAGAAATGTAAATTTTTGGGCTGGCCACGTAGCTCAGTGGACTACGGTGTCTGCTTAGGCAGCGATGGGATTCGATCCTGAGACCCTAGCCCAGGGAGCACTAAGATGCAACTGAAACTAGGCACAGTGGCCCGTGCCTGTAATCCCAGCACTGGGGAGGCTGAGAGCAGGAGGATCACTGCAAGTCTGATCTGTGCAGTGAGACCCTGTAGGACTTGTACTAAATATAAAAAATTAATCAAAATGTGGACATTTTAGGTAGTTAATAAGCTTTAATTGAAGCTAACCCTATATACGTTTCTGAAAAGCAAAGATGACCTAATTAACACCTTGAGCTGAAACAGGAAAAAAAAAAAAAAAAAGAATTCACTATTTTAGTGCTCATCCATTTGAAAAGATGCATAGAAGAATGTGATAAAACTTTCAAATTGCTTGGAAAAATAAGATGCGTAGGCCCTCTTCATGTTTCAGACAGGGTGTGTCTAGGTAACAGCAGCCCAGGTCAATCAGGAAAGGCTTTATCAAGATAGGTCGACAGATAGATAGATAGATAGATAGATAGATAGATAGATAGATAGATAGTAGGTAGATAGATAAAAACTGAGAACTTGGAATCAAAATAAATTTTATGATTTCTACATAAATGAGTTAACTGGACACAACTTTAAAGAGCAATGAGCAAAAGTGTAGAAGTGGCAGCTGAAAAATAAAAGAATAGATCAAAAAAATAAATTGGCTGAGCTGAGGGTGTATTTGAGCCAAATAATAGATTTTTCATGCAGAAATGAGCATCTCACCTCTTTGAACTGCTACCAAGATGCTTCACATTCTGACTGAATGTTTTCATTCAGCTATCAATCATCTCATTACCAATTTTTATGCTCCAAAAACCAAGCCATTCTATTAAGAACTTTCAGAAAGAAGAAAACCCAAACTCCTTCTGACTAATCATTTTGAATTTCCCCTCTGGCCCTTTGCTAACAATAGTGTTTGAATCAATCTGATGGGAACTGTTCTTGTTCTTATTATAGTTCAGAGCCTGGCTCTCAGGTGACGTATAGCGCTGGAGTCTAAGGCCTCAGGATCTGCAGAGCTCAGCCTCTCTCTTTCCTTCCTTCATTTTGAGTGTCGGGTATTTGTCCCAGCAACAAGTGAAAAGTAACTAAGACAAAATTGCAGCACACCTCTGTCCTGCTCACTGGATCTGGCACTGTGTAACTTTGGGCTCGTCCCTAAAATCCAGATGCTCGTGAAGCTGCATGTTTTTAACTGTTTCAGGGCACTGAAGCAGCCACAGAGGTGCTTGTAAAGGAATTCACGGAAGTGTCTTCCAGAACTGCTTCAAAGTACTCTAAGAATGACGGAATAGGAGCACTCAAGGCACACAGGAGTATTTGGTGGCGTATTTGTGGGGATGTGTCTTTCCTGTACTACACATCTTTCTAAGCAGTCACCGTTGTTTTCAATGAAACCTCATGTGAGAACTGTTAACTATGTTGATCGTGTTATGTGTCAACTTGACCAGGCTGCTGTGCCCCTCTGTGTGGCCTAGATGTCACTGTGAAGGTATTTTGCAAATGTCACTAAGCTTTATAATCAGTTGACATGAAATAAAATTACCTGGAGCAGTATTTGTGCAATTGATCTGATCCTTTGAAGATCTGAAGAATGTAGCAGATTACCTGGAGACAAAGGCTTGGCTCACAACTACAGGTTTTCAACTTTCATGGCCAACAATGAAGGGAACTTTTGCCCCAAAATACCATTGTGCCTGTGTGTGCTCTTGCACTGTTAGGAGCAGTGAGTCTGTAAGTGCAACCAGGGGCTGTACATTTTACAAGGAGCTGAGCCTATCTTCTCAGGAAATCTTTCACATCACCTGGGTTTTATTATTGCAATTCATCAGTTTGACAGCAATTGAAAGACTGTTTCTTATCTATAAGCTATAATAGATGATAAAATAATAGGCAATTTAAACACATCTCCATTGATAGATTCCCTCAATTCTTTGCCTTAATTAAAGTCTGTATTTTATTTTTATTTTTTTTTTATTTTATTGATTTTTTTTCTTGTTTCAAAGCCTTTGTTTGTTTATTCACTCATTTTTATGGCCGGCTCAGCCCCGAGGGCAGGGTTGGCACAGCATGTGGTGCCAGGGATCGAACCGCGGTCTCTGAAGCCGCCCAAGCTTTCCCAAGCAGGCGCTTTAGAACACTGAGCCATCCTGCCGGGCCCCTAAAGTCTGTATTTTAAAAGTAAGTTACTTTACAAACTTTCAGAAAATAACTCAAGAAGCCTGTGGAAAAAAGCACCTCTCACTGAAGGACTAAGTGGACTGCAGTCAGAGACAGTCTCTAAGAGACAACTGGTTAGGCATGAGGCAGATGGCATGCATGGAAGACTGCATGGTGGTCCATGAGTTGTCTGCCTAAGTGCACAGAAATACTACAAATGTGGTCTCTTCTTGACCCCAAGACATATATGTAGATATGTAGATATCTATCCTATCTGTCTATCTGTCTGTCTATCTGTCTGTCTATCTATCTATCTATCTATCTATCTATCTATCTATTTATCTCCAATTATGTTCAACTTATCTATAAGATATCATTTTCTTTCATTAAACTAAAACAGGTTATTTCTGTCATGAAAAGGACACTTCTTCATTACCTTGCAGAGAGAATCTGCTTCCAAGAGGACACCCCAACATTCCAGTGTACAGGCTCCAATCCTGACCTACAATGGCTAGGTTAAAGACCAGGGACTTGGCTCTGGGGTGCAGCCCTAACTTGGTGAGTACAATGTCCTGAGTTCAATTGCCAGTTTTAAAAAATGGCATGAGAACATTGTGGCGGTAAATGATAAGAGCTTCAGCTGGCTTAGAAGGAAAAATACAAATGATTGCACGGCACAATGAAAGGCTTGGAGATAGGCCAGCAGGAGCAGGGACGAAGCCAGACCGTCTCCGCTGCTTACCTTCACTTTCTCTTGCGCCTGCTCGTGCTGAAGTCAGGCCTCTCACTCTGTAGCAGGACAACGTTGACCACCACCAGGTTTATCTCCTCAGAGATTAGAAACTCTGTTTTGAATGCAAATCAACAATCTTTTCAAAGATTCTTCTGAATATTTTTTAATATGAATTCAGATTTGAATCCTATTAACATAGATTTTTTTTTCTTTTTCCCACTTGGGCCTCAACCATCAGAGAGCTCAGAGAGAGAGAGAGAGAGAGAGAGAGAGAGAATTTTTGGTATCTGTCTTCCACATTGTGCTAACCATTGTTTCCAAGCACTTGCTTCTCTTCTATATGCATACCCTTTTAAGGCTATAAATTAAAGTATATCCTGTGTTCTCCTAACCAGTGGGAACAACTGGCCAATTACTCTTTTTTCCAGAAACCTTGAAATTTGATCGGAGTAATTTAGGAGCAGAGAAAGCGAAGCATGGAGAACGTTTGCTGCAAACTTGCCTGAAACTATAAAGTATTTCTCCTGCTTGAGCTTCCACGCAACCCTCCTTCCTGCCTATCTCTAATCCTGGTTCATGGCTCCTAGGGACAAGGATGGGTTCCCTCAGTAGAATGCTGCAGATGGGACGCTTAGGTTACAGCTAAGCTACGGGAGCCACTAGAGAGCGGCACTAAGGTACTTGCGCGGGGATGCCCCACTTTTCCACTGGACCAAATCATGCACTTCCTGATAAGAGCAAGGTTGCTTCCATAATGACGATGCCTCCTTCCAAAAGGCTCTGGTAAGCAGCTGTGGTGATGTTGAATCTTCAGGGCTAGAGCTTGTCTTCTTATTGTAGTCAGAAGACCTGAACACGTGAAGGTCAGCAGTCTGCAAGCTCTGAGCTCTGTCTGTCATCTGAAATGAAGGATATGGGAAGAAACCCCACAGGGGCTGTGCAGCAGGGTTTATTAGAAGACTTGCCTAATGCCAAGGAGCGTGAGGGTCCCTGAATCTTCTGCCAGTTAAAGCAGAACTTGTTGCCATGCTCAACGATGTCAAGTTAAAAAAAAAAAAACCGACAACAACAACAACAAAAAAAAGAGAGAGAGCAAAACATCTTAGAAAAAATGCACATAATTATAGTAATATTCAGGTGGATGTGATTGACCTATAATTTGTTGAGGTGACTCCTTTTGTGATCGCTTGTGACTTGTGGCAATCTGTACCTGGATTAGATGTCATCTGCATCAGAGGAAACCTCTAGTCACATGGTCTAAATATTGTCATCTTATTGTTTGGGAATCGGAATGTTTTTTCAACTTCCTATTGATTTTCTTCCCTTCTTTTCTGACAGTGTTACTGATATTAGCTATAAGGATTGATCCTATATTTTTTGCTATTTAATTTATGTCTCATTACTTTCTGAACAAAAAAACCCTGACCAGTTTCCCCTTTAGCAGTGCTTATTTTTTTTCTTAAAATATAGATAACCCTCTGTGAGTAGAGAAACATGAAAATTACTTCACTGAACGTAGAAGGGAAGAGGGGCTATATACCCTTAGAATTAAGAGACTCACTTGTCAATAGAACAAGTATTAATACCTAAATATTTTCCCAAAAATTATGCCTCAGAACTTGAGTGGTCCAATGCCCTGAGTTCTCATATAATACACTTAACACCATGTAAAAAGTGAAGACCTCAGCAAACAGGATTCAGATGGCCTCAATGATTGTATAGTCTTGGAATACAGTCTTCCTTAATCATTGTATGCCTAGCTGCTATTTTTTATAAAATATAAATAGTAACATATAAATAGTTTGTGATGCTCAGAAAACGGAACATAATGAATGTAAACTTTATAACTTGGTGCCCAGTATATGGTAGATATACAGCAATCTAATTTTACATCCACCATATGTATGCATGAGTATCTTGAGTTTTAATGTGTGTCAAATATTCAGCAAGTATTGGGGAAACTGTAAGAGCTATATTAGACACACTGCTAGCACCCCCGCCCCAATAGCTGAGTGTAAGGGGAGTATTTTTAAATGCCAGTCTCTGTAGTAAAATCTTAAATTCAAAAGTGACTTTGAAAAATAGCCAATATTTGGAAAAAGATTTGTTGTCAAAGGTTTGAAGCTGGGTGTGCTGGCACATGTCTGTCATCTTGGCACGCTAGGAGGCTGGGCAGGATGGGTGCAGGTCCTAGCCCAGCCTGGGCGATTTAGTGACTTTGAGAGGTGCTGTCCCTGAATAATATGTTAGAGAGAGAGAGAAAGAGAGAGACACAGAGACACACAGAGAGAGAGAGACAGAGTCATAGAGACAGAGAGAGAGAAACACACACAGAGAGATACAGAGAGAGAGAAAGAGAAACAAAGAGAAGACAAACATACAGATGAAATCTCTGATGGCGATTGTTAATCTGAAGGGGAACCAGTCCCAAGTAGGAAACTGAATTTAAAGTTCTAAACCTATTTAGTGCTCCAGCCCTGTATTGCTAGACAAAGTGCCTGACATCTGTCACTTTAAAGAGAAGAACTTTATTTGGCTCCGATTCAGGGATCCAGTCAGTGGCACGAAGGGCATGGGGTAGCCCTGATACTTGCTTCTTGGCAGAGAGGAACAGAGGAGGAGCAGTGCCAGGGAGGAAGGGGCGGGGCCACGTGTGGCACTCACAGCCATGCCTCTAGGACGCACTGGGACGCATCCACTGTGCCTTCTCATCGCCGGGGTGACTCCTCCGCCCCCAGACAAGCCAATGGTTTATTACCTCCCACATCTATTCTGTGTGATTTGTTGTTTTTTTAAAGCCAAATACATTTAGAAAATCCAAGTAAGGCTGCCATTCAGATATGCTCTTGCTTGTCCCCTATACATGCCGACCAGTTGTAATTTTCTTTGTGTCTGAGTGGATTTGAATTCCTGATTCACAATACAAGATTGTTGACGTACATAACTCTAAATGCCTCCCAGGGTCTCCTTTATTTCCTATAATGAACTCAGAGCAGCACTGTAGATATCACATGAGACTACATGATAATATATCATGCTTCCTTTTTTTTTTTTTTTTTTTTTTTTTTTTAAACCGGGGATTGAATTCAGGCCCTTGCACTTGCCAGGCAAGTGTTTATTCTACTGAGCTATCTTCCCAGCTCCCATATTTCCTTTTTACCTAGATTATAAAATGCAACAGGCAACATGACAGGTACTTTCCTCTTTTAGTTTGTTTCATCATTATAACAGAGTAGAAAGTACATAAGATCATCCCATTTCTGTTTTGTTTGTCTTTGTTTTTGTTTTTGTTTTTGTTTTTGGTTTTGGTTTTGGTTTTGGTTTTGGTTTTGGTTTTGGTGCCAGCGACTTAACTCAGCACCTCATGATTGCCAAGCAGGCTGCTGCTGAGCTATCACCTCTTTTTCTACAAGTAAAGAAACAGAAGGTTAAAGGGGAAGTGATATGATATATGTAGTAGCTCCCCCAATGAAATGAAACTTTTAAGTAATGTCAAACTACCTATAAAAAACTGTAGGGCCAGCAAGATAGCTCAGTAGTCTAAAGCGCGCCTGCTTAGGCAAGCTTAGGCAACTGCAAGGACCACAGCTAGATCCCGGGCACCACATTCTGCGCCGCCCTCACCACCAGGGCAGGCTGAGCAAGCCATAACATAAATTTTTTTAAAATGTCGTTATACAGGGAGAATCTAAACAGAGATGCCTCAGGTCAATATCCTTGTCACCATTAGCGTTCCTCTTCTAGCTGGCCAGTGGAATCTCTGTACACTCTCTTCCAAAGTACTGAAAGTCTTGGGCAACATCTGCTCTAACTAGACACAACCTCCTGCAGTGGGCTCTCTGGAATTCATGACACTTTCTTCGTCACATTGGGTGTGCGCTGCACTCTTTTACACCAGGCACGGTCCCTTGGGTAATGAGTGAACAGTTGGTTAACCAAGGACTGTTGATCTGCTTTTTAAATATTTTTCTTTAATTTCATTCTCTTTATTATCCAGTTGTTTGCAGCACATTGTTTAGGACTGATCCCAGACATAAACATTAGACTTGTAAATAAAATTTTTAAAAATTAAGAAACAATGGAAATAGAAGTGGGTCTTTTGGGCCAGTAGTAAGGTTGTGACCCATGATCACGTCTTCACAGATTGCACCGGGCCATTTTCAGCCCTTCCTTTCTTGTCCTTGTCCCAGATCCCCTTCCTGTATCCACATCTCTACCTTTTGTCATTTAGGCTGTATTTTAAATTAATTAAATTTGAGGCTTTCTAATGTAGAGAAACCATGCACTACTTAGCCTCCTGGATCTGATTTGTTTAGCACAACGAGTAGAAATGAACCTTCTAACAAGTACAAAGAATGCATCTTGACATAGCACAGGGCAAGGTCCACAGAGCTCTTCATACCTAGGCAAAGGCTGTCTCTGGGGTGACTTCTCCCTGGTGTTGTCACCTGGCTAGGTCCAGGTCATCCCCTTTGAGCCTGAAGTGCTGAGTCCCTGTGGAGCAGGCCATTTATAGAGCCGCCCAGGGGAGCCCGGTTGGGTGTTTGCCGCGCCTCCTCATGCTGCAGCTTCCCGAGTTGGGCCTTCCTTCTTCTGGGTCAGGAGGATGGAGAGGAACAGACCAACACAGCCACAGCAGAGGTAAAACTTAAACCTTTCGTTCACAGGAATTCCAAGTGAAATGCTGGTTGGTGGTATACATTATTATATATTTCTGTTTGAGAATCAAATGTTCATTCCACTCTTTCTTATTTTAAACTTCTGCTATTGTCATCTAAATGCTGGCATTGGACTCAGGTCGTCCGTACAAAGCGCTTAATGAGAACATCTTCCTGGAGCAGATCTTGTCTTGCATAGACAATGATGGAGTTCTATTAACTGCCAAAATGCTGTGGAAATAGGTGCCACGATTATTATTACTGTTACAGCAGTAGCACTCATTATAACCACCAATATCAACATCCTCTTTTCAACCTGACACTGAACCTCTGCACACACATAAGTGAGCGGGCTGTGCTGACACAGGCCCAACTTCCCCGGCGGTCATGAGCAGAGAGTGAGAAGCGCTTCCCAGCCCAAGCAGGCTCCACTTTCACCTTCAGATCCTTCCATAGCTTAATTACTGGTATTCTTCCAAAATTTATTGGTATTGTGATTCTCTATTTTACTCCTGGTCACTGAAATTTGGCTATTAAGGAAAACCTGCAACATGCAGAAAGACTAAAGGATACCACCAAAGTACCACTGCAAGGATCATACCAGGAATGCTTGGATTTTTTTTTTTTTTTGGCCAGGTTTTTCCAAAGGAGAACATATAAATAATACTCCTCTCTACAAATTTAATTATACTAGGCATGCTGCTTACCATCAACCCACTGTATTTAATTCAGTCATGATAATACTACATATTCATATTGTACTACAACATAAGATTTAACATAGCTTGGCTATTCTTGCATAGATATTCTACGCAGCTAATGATGTTTGTCTTAGTTACTTTTTACTAGTTTCTGGGACAAATACCTGACACTCAAAATGAAGGAAGGAAAGGTTCATTTAGCTCACAGTTACTAGAGGTTTCAGTCCATATTTGGCTGGCCCAAGGCTGAGTAGAACAGGGCAGAGAGCATCGGGTTCATGGCAGTGGAACAACAACAAAATGGTGGCAGAGGCAGCCGACCAAACAGGGCAGCAGAGACCAACAGTTACAGCTTTAGTCTGTCTCTCTGTCGCTCTTTATATTACATTCAGGCTCTCCACCTTAGGATATCCACCCTAGACCACACCCATAGTCTCAGCCTTACTCAGACCGATAATCCCATCAGTACTAAAACACAATCCCAGGGATCATGAATCAAGTCTCAATCTGTAGAAACCGCGCCCCATGATTGCATGAGGCTTTAGGGGAACAACTGGACATAAACCATAACAATGTTAAATATTCATTTCTAATTTTCTAAGACTATAAGGCTTTTTAATTTAAAATTATAGGCTATTGTTAATATTCCTATCTCAGTTATTTTTCTCCCTTGTTGAAACAAACTATCTGGCATCCACAATTCAGGAAGGAAAGGTTTATGTAACTCACAGTTAGTGGAGGTTTCAGTCCATACTTGCCTGGCTCCAAGGCAGGACAACGAGCAGCAGCTCATGGCAACAGAAACCAACAAGGAGTGAAGGGAGTAGCAGAGGCTGTGGCGGCTAGCAAACCTCTCTCCCTTCATGTGTTTTATGCAGAGTCTGTGCCCCAGGGTGGGTGTATCA
Organism: Myocastor coypus; assembly: GCA_004027025.1. Classification (NCBI taxonomy): domain Eukaryota; kingdom Metazoa; phylum Chordata; class Mammalia; order Rodentia; family Myocastoridae; genus Myocastor; species Myocastor coypus. The sequence continues at coordinate 28,428 of PVJA010004009.1, read as the reverse complement.
CTCGCACTCATAACCCCCACATTAGATCATGAGTTGATCACAAACTCTAGAAGCCTGCCCCAGTGACTGCGTGACACTCTGGGGGAATAGCTAGACATAAGCCATAGCAATTCCTAAGAGCAAAACACTTCTACATCTTTGTTATTAATAGGCAATGTAGCCTTTTACAATGGCTGTTGTCAGGGTTTAGATCTAGAACATTCTTCTAAGCCTCCTAGGTGTTGAGGGTCACGGGCAGGCTGCAGGTATCAGTTGATTCCCCCATGAGTGAGCTCATTCATGGCTGAGCATGCTATAGGGGAGAGGGGTCTGCTAAAGGCTGGTGACCAGTGGCCTACGACGGTGTGTGACCTTACCTAACTCGCGCCTTCACTTCCTGTTTCACCAGCTCCATCGTGCAAGCACTTTGCTCCACATCAGAGCCTTCCTCTACCCCTCTGTCTGAGGCCAAGAGCCACGCATCGGGCCTTGTGATTCTGAGAGTCGCGATGCCTCTCTTCTCCTTTACACCGCTGGTGCTGGGCCTTGTGCTGAGGTAATGGCTGAATCAGGTGCCTTCCTGGATTTCCTGGGGTGACTTACACCCTCCAGGACCAGCCTGCTTACTGAGGCTCACGGGGAAGTTCCCAGGAGGGCTGCCTCATCCCCATCCGTGGAGCATCCAGAATGGGCTTTATGGGCTAACTCAGGGGAATGCATCTACGAAATGTGTCCTGATAGGCTCTCCACCCTCCTCTTCACCCACTTTCCTTCCTACTTCCACAATATAAACTTTCAAGATGACCAAAGTTCGAGCCATTGTGCAGAGAGACAGCAACAGCTTTCCTTTCGGTATATTCCCCAGAGGATCCATTTTAACCCCTTCCCCTACCTTGCATTCTGCTGCTGTTTGCCATTTTGCTCACAGCTAGCTTCCAATAGCAAGCATGCTACCACGCACCCACGTAAGACCAGTGGTGTGCAAGAAAGAAGTGGAAGGAGAGGATCCTATCCCGGGTGTAAATCAAGACACAAAGTAAACTGTGCTAAGGTGGTCTTCCAGAGAAGTGAGAACACGGAGCTCTGTAATGATGACCACAGCCACTGAGCAGGAAACGTGGGCGTCAGTGGTGGCCTCGGCCCTGCTCGATGCGTTCAGTGTACTGAAGCAGCTACCTGCGCAGTGACCCGTCCTTGTGGCTGAGCAGGTGAGCTCCTGTTACACATCTCGCATGCCAGTTGCCTCAGTCGCGGCCTCACTGGTCCTGCAGCTCAGGCAGGAGCAATGCTTCTCTCGGAGTCTGAGGCCTTCCTCACCTTTTGGGCCCTGTTCTGTACACTCGAGGGCCACAAGCTCACTTTGGGGGGCTGCGCTTAGCCTTTCCCAATAGACTTGCTTCCCAAAAGTGCAACATTAAGCCAGAGGGAGCAGAAGAAGCCCTTTTGGGGAAAACGGAGGATGCTTAACACGAGCTCCCGACAGACGGCAGACTCTGCATGGGACAGAGAAACAGTGACGCTCCCACGTCCTCCATGCACCTCGTCCCAGACTCTGTGTTAGGCAAAGCCCGCTCCTCTGGCCCCCCCATGCTGAGCAATGGGGGTCACTGATCTTCCTTTCCATTTCTGCATCATTTCTTTGAAGGTCAGGAATACTTCCTGCAAACGACACAGTGAACTGAAACGTGTAGGCGTGCCGCATCTTTTGGAAGTACTCTTTAGGATAGGACCTGAGCTCACAGTCCCCACCCCTCCTGAGTCATAGCTCCGGGTTCTGCAGTGAGAGTCGGTGATGCTCGAGACACTGCACAGATGCTGCTGTTCTTATCTTTACAGAAGCGATGTGTGCGTATAAGGGAGCTCCAGCAAGGTTTCTAGCGACCACAGACAATGGGGCGCCAGGCCTGTGTCCGTGTCAGCGGACTGCCCCTCCTGCACTGACGCCTAGGCCCGGGCCCTGGGTGTGTGCGGCTCGTCCTCTGCACCGCAGCAGGCCTGCTTCCGGAGAACAGATGAGGAGCCGGTTGAACTGAGTCCTAGAAAGATAGGGACAAGTCCTGCCACTCAGCACCTCTCAGTGTGGCTGTCCTTGGCGTAGGGCCCTTGTACCAGGGGCTGCTGCCCTTCCAGTAAGAACACAGGACACGCAGCGCCGAGAAGGATGGCAGTGGAGGTGGACATCAGGGCGACATTCAGGGGAAGAGGCCGCCAACACGATGAGGAGACCAGCAAGGAGTCCTGCAGAGGGCCTAAAGTGCTGCCAACGTCTCGATGTCTGGTCTTCAGACTCCACAACCATGACAGGAGAAACTGCAGACCAAGCCTGTAGTCTTGTTACGGCAGCCCTAGGCAGGTAATGCAGTTGCTATTGGTGGGTCTTTTTGCCTAAGCCTCTGCAGGTCTGCGCTGAGCTCCGGCTCTGTGCACCGCTTCGCTCTGCCGGAAGGGGCTCACAGCTTTGCTCTTACAAAGCGTCTACTTCCGGTTTACAAGAGGCGAGCTGGATGCAGAGACAGAGGTGAATGTGGAGAAAGGGGAACGCACTCTGCACACCTCGCTGCCTGGGCTGTATCTCGGCTCGCATTCATGACACCTCCATGCAGTACGGGAAGGTAGATAGGTTTAAACTCTCCTGTGAAGGAAAACTACATCTTAGGAGGTTTCAGTCCTCTCAGATTAAGCGCAACAGAAACAGAAAAAGCCAGGATTCTGACTCAAATCCAGCTACGTAAGCGCTCAGGGTCCTTTCTAGATGTGCGAGATCACCATCAACAGTTTTCTCTTTTGCTTGTTTGTGAATCTGTTGGATACCAGGAGCAGAACTCGCTGTGTACTGTAAATGCTTTTCATGACTACTTAGCTGCATATTAACTTATTTATTTTAGCAAATGAACTGGATGTGATGAGCGTTTCCTATCACATAAAAGAAACACATTTTCTTGCAAGCAAGGAAGAGCTGCCTATAGTAAAAGCAAAGTTCCTCCCACTCGTTCTTACATCTAGTCTTCTTGTGGGAGTCAGACCCTGTTTCCTGTTGTACCACGGTGTCCACCAATGGCCCCACTTATGCGGATGTGTGACTGCTTCCTTCCCCAGCGGCAGCACTGCCTGGGAAACTCAGCCCTGCCCCTCGCTGTGAGCTCCGCACCTGTCAGCTGGCTCCTAGGAGAAGCAAGCTCCCGGCTCTTGTAATGCTCCTCGCTTTCCTAAGCTGTTGCTGAACACCTGTGTGTTGCGATAGACTCGGAAAAGCCCGCGAAGTCTCCTGTGTGTGCCGGGCTTAGGCTCTCGGCCGCAATCTGCTCATTTGCGGGCTCACCACGGATGAGCTCAGCGGCTGGGTGTGCCCATGGGAGCTAAGCCCTGCCCCAGGCTGAGTCTCCGGTGAGGTGGCCTCTCACCCTTCCCCCTCTCTCCTGCTCTTTCCTTCTCTCCCTCTTTCCCTTCCTTCTTCCCCCCTGTCCCTCTACTTCCTATCCATCAGGGTTCGAGCCCTGCCCTACACCAGGCCTTTCCACCAGACACTTTCTGCCTTAGAGCCAGCTTACTGTGGATTGAATCTAGGAGTGAAAATAAGTCCCTTATTCTATTTTTTTAAATTTTTATATTTGAAAATCTTTTATTCATTTATGTATCTGGCACAGGGTCTGGATACATGGCGCAGACTTACACTGATTCTCCTTTTTCAGCCTCCCCAGCACTGGGGTTGCAGCTGGGCCCCAGCACATCTGGTTTCAGGGGTTGGCAGAACGAGCCTGGGGTTCCAGGGCTGGCATGACATGACATGCAGTGCTGGAGATCAAACCCAGGTCCTTCCACTCGCCACGAAGTCACTTAGGTCACCGAGCCATCTCCCTGGCCCAGTCCCATATTGTTTAAGTTGTGCATATGGGGTACTTTGTCCTAGTGACAGGGAATCCAGCCAATCCAAGTTCACAGCACTTTTTATTAATCCTTCCTTCTGTGTTGTCTCCAAATCTCCCCTCATAAACAAATTTAGGATTGCGTGGTTCACACACATTCTGGTTGAATCAAATACTCAAATTAATTCGGGCACTGAGTAGGCAAAACTTCTCTCTGGTCCTCCAGACCTAACAATTCTTTATCACAATCTGGCTCACCAACATTTTGCTGCTTCAAAAGAAAATGCTGTACATGTGGGAGCGTGGAGTTCAGAGATTTCGGGGGCTGTTGTTGTCTTGTTCTGCTTTGCTTTCTGTACAAGACCTGTCCCTGAAGAAACATGATGGCGATCGCTCCAAGGGTAGCTGAAACTCCACCATAGAGAACTCTATTTATCACTACTTCCTGAAATTAGCGAACCCATGCTAGTGCCAACAGGTCCCAAGTTTGATCCCCTGTTTCCCCCACAAAAAGCTAAGTTAAGCGACACAAAATGGCAGTAGTAATACTAGCAGCAACTATCTGGTGAAGGTAGCTACTTTGTATTTCTTTCATTTATTCCTCAGAAAACTATCTCCACTACATGATGAGAGCAAGCAAGACAGAGAAGCGGTAGGCTTCCTCAGGGTCACCCCATGAAAGGATAAGGAGGATCTGCCCTCGCGCTGTCTGACCATTTAGATCTCCGCCTTAGCAATTATTCTCTATTACTACAATCTCGGAATTGACCCAGGAAACCATTTCTGAGTAACGTGGCAGGGAGATCCCATTAGGACATCCTAGTCTTTGCTCCTGTCCTATTCTAAGCCATTGTGTCTCACAAGTGGTCCTGCTTTGAAGTTTTATGGGCAGGGGGGATCTAGTTCCAAAAACAACAAATAATCAGACTGCTTTGTCTCAGCATGACTGACAAATGAAGGCCCGGCGTGTGGTTAGCTTGACTCTGTCGCTGGCACTTCGCCGCTCCATGAATGCCCACAGAGGGCACCCATGTGGAAGTGGCCGCCTATGCCAGAAGCTAACATCAGAAACAAAGATACAGAAGTCAGAAATTCGGGTGCTGTTCTCCCTCGGGGAGCATGGCCGTGGAATTTTAGTTCACTTCTTTATTTCACCCTTTAAATGGAATTTTTTTTTTTTTTTGTCTTTTTGAGACAGGGTCTTGCTATGCAGTTGAGGCTGGTCCTGAGCTCACTTTTGTAGCCCAGGCTGGTCTCGAACTCGCACCAGTCCTCCTGCCTCAGCCTCCCGAGTGCTGGGATTACAGGCGTGCGCCACCACGCCCGGCTTAAATGGAATTTTTAAAGCTTGGCCTTACTCAAGTTTCCCCGTGAAAACAGAACGCCCTGCCGCACGGTGGCGCTCACACCACCGCGTCATTCAGCACCGCCCGGTGTGCGGCCAGGCGCCCCAGCTACCGCGAAGGACGTCTCCACCACCCCGACCCAGTGAGTCAGAAACTCCGCTGCAACTATTTTTTCTAAGTTAATTACCGGGTTGGGCTACATTCCCCTTTCCTGGAATGAAAGCCACTGAAAGCTATATTGGTGTGAGATTTTGGGGTCTAGGGTTCTGATTAAATCTTTCCATTTGTAAACAGTGCATGCTTGCCATGGGAAGCTCTGAACACGCAGTGTTTCGGATTATTGCCTGGTTTTCTTTCTTTTCTGATGAAGATTGAACATTGCATAATTAAAAAAAAATTAAAGTAGAAAGCTGCTCTATGCCTCATATTCTTTAATTCATATAGTAGAATACAACATATATATACAAGATAATGTCTCAGAGGTGAATTCACATTGTCACTAAAGCATTGCATACAAAACTGTCTCATAGATTTATGTATGAGGTAAGTGTGGTTCATGAAAACGTTTAGTTTTTTTTTTTTTTTTTTTTTAATCAAAAGTGCCTATCTTTCTATCCCAGTGTTCCTCAAAGTGCCCAGGTCCAGGCTGTTGAACACACTGGAGCTCTAGAAGGTACAAGACAAAAGTGCAGGTTCTTGCAATGCTTCTTACATAAATGCCAAAAACAGTCCCACGTAAGGCACTGAAAATGCTATGCAGCTCAGCCGTGCAAATGCATCAAAACTTAGGTTATTTTCATCTCTGGAAATTTCAAAGCAATGGCTGGCATTACGTGAACTTTAGCAGAAACCTGCGGCCCACAGCACAGCATGAATTTCTAACTCAAGCTACCGTGACTCCAGTCTTCCATCAAAATATTGTGGGCTCCATGAAGCGATGTGTATTCTAATTTTATGTAAAACTTTATGCTCATTTTCTCAAAGTTAGGTGCTGAAAATCATATCCTCATCCATTCCGCATTACATATGGGTAAAAGTTTAGTTTGCCTTTTATGTAAGGTTCTGCTTAAAAGCCATTTACACAAGGAGGGGTAGAGAAGGTGGGAGAATGAGAGAGGAAAAGAAGAACAAAGGCCGGAGGACACAAAGCAAATTCACCCCGATCTCATGAAAAGTGGAAAGAAAGGCCAGAGAGGAATGGGATCTGACGCTGCATTCAGCGGATCCTGTGATTTCTAAATTTGGCAGCCAGGAGTCGTGTGCTCTCTCTGTAGTGAGATCGCTTCACACTCCAGGCTCCGCGTTGAAAACCTTCTGGAAGGTAGGACTATTCATATTCAGTTCTCAGATGTTCCTGAAAGGCTTTCTCCAGATTTAATTAGACCTTCCTACTCGTCAAGTTAGGTATGAAGGACTTTTTAAATGTCACTTAGGAGAAGAAGATGCTTGAAGTTCACCTCAGGAACTTATCTGATGTCACAGTTTACGGCCACTTCCTGTCATGAAACCCAGGGCAAATGCCATCCTGTTGGCTCTCTTAAGCATCACTGATTATCTGGGTCTGAAATAGCTCCTCTTTCTCTGGCTCCAATGAACAACCAGTTCCTATTTTTGTCCTATAAACAGTCTGTTTATTTCTATAAGATAAAATTTCTCTTTATGCCTGGCTTACTTAGCATCCAAGTCTTTGAGCCTTATCACTGGGGTTGAAAATCTGGCCCTACCCCCTGCTAGCCATGTGGTCTTGAGCAAGACACTTGATGCATTGGTTCACTGATATAACATCAGTTACCTCAGTAGTAAGTAGAGGTGATATGCTCATTTGCATATTTATTGAAGAATGAAAGGTGTTACAACTTGTAATGCTCTGAAGACTGCCTAGCACATGTAAAGGATGAATGCAGGATTGGCTACTAATTTCATTACTATTATTATAATTATGATCTTTTATCTGATAGAATATATATCTTCAACATACTTGATTCGTTTAATCAGGACTACAAGCTCCACAGTTAGCAAGGATAATTACCTATACTTATTACCATACCGACTCCTTAATTAATTGCTTGAGATTTAGACAGTCTCAGAAAACATGCTTCAAATAAAGAAAAGATGGACTCATTAGTTGCTGCTGCTACTAATTCTGTAGGTTAAATTTCTCTGCTATATATAGGCCCCCAGGGTCACCAGCTTTCTTCACTTTGGTTCAACTCACACAAGGTCTAGAACACAGTAGATGATGTACATTGTGGAATTAGACAAATCAGTGTACCCTATAGCACATGCGCCAGACAGACTTCTGGGTATTCTGCACTCACCACAGTCTTACTGCTCCATATATATGTGCAGCTGGGTAGGTGCTTAGTGGACTTAAATAGGAGCATTTACTAATGTGCATTCCTTACAGCACTGCTGGGAATAGACAAGCGATCTCAGTTAGCTGAAATAGTGCACATCGCCAAATAGTGAGATCGGATACATGAATTATTAAAGTATATCTGGGCAAAAATGAGTGATATGAACACGCAAAAGTTATGGCCTCAGAAGACACTGAATGGCACTTCTCTTGGACTTGTGTTCTGCTCCCAGAGCCAATGCCTATGAAGCTGCTGATGTCTAATTTATTTCTCTAGAATAATGGCATGTAACTAAGGTTTTAGTGGCAAAACAGAAATAAGGAAAAGATGAATATCCCAATTCTATTTTTCTCTTTGCAAAATGAACATTGGGTTCAGGGGTAACAAAAGCCAGTTTTTTTATTTCCCTTCTGATGTTTTCAAATTTATAGTCCCATGCTTCTTTACGCAGAAAATAACTTATTTCCTTTGTGCCAAAGTTCACTTTTTCGTTTCCCTTTGCAGCTTCTCCAGTAATACACTGCATAGCTGACCAGAGCACAGGGGTATCTGTACAGCGCAAAGCTTCAGGGATTAATTTGATCAGTGTTGGCAGAGAAGTTTCCAGAGAAAGTGAAGCAGCTCGTAGTCTTTGTATAGTAAGTAAAGCCATGTGCCGAGGTATAGCTTTCTACTTCATATAACAGTAGCTACATATAATAAGTAAATGTGTGGTCGTACAATTTCTGAATAACTCACATTTGCAAGACCTGGGATACATACACACCATGTTTCAGGCACTGCTCCAGTTTTGCAAGGCCATTAGATCATGAAGACACTGTGCTTATCTGGATTAAGCACTGAGCAGTTTAGTAACTCATCCGTCGTTAGGTGAGGACTGCTTGGGGGCAGATCACTGTGGCATGGCACAGAGAGGCAGGAGCTTGTACCTAGACGATTGCTGCCCACATCTTGGCTACCAGGAGGTGAGCGAGTTTCTTCACCCACACTTTTCCACCAGGCAGTTTCTACATTGGAACCAGCTGACTGTGCACTGAATCTCCCCAAGGCTGAGGCCAAGTGAAACTTCTCCTTTTTATTATTTATTTAGTCATGCCATTTGCAGTTGACTTGGATTGTGATTACACGGACATGCTATAGCTTGTTTCTTTTTTTTATCCCTCTCCTCTTCCCTACTGCTCCCTCCATACACCTCCAATTTCCCTACCCCAATTTTTGTTCTTCTTGATGTTATTAACCTTAGCCTGTGTTACACCATATAATGCTTCCATGGACTGAGATTGGTAGGGTCCTTAGCATATCATATCTTTCTTCTATGTATTTCCTCTTCTCCTCTTCCTCATCCCTTACACTTTTTTTCTTGGACCACTTACATATTGCTAGAGATCTCCATTTTTTTATCGTAGATATGTGCACTTTTTCCCCCCAGTGATGTAAAAGCTCACTAATGCATTAATTTAGTACCAGAAGTGGGGTTATTGCTGTAACTGTATCTAATCATGTAGTTTAGAAGAGTCTGGAATCATGTTAAGGGAACAACTAGGAAGGATTTGAAGACTCAGGCTTAGGAAGCTTTAAAATATTGTAAGCAGTGATTGCTGAACGCCCTAATCAGAGCTATGAAAACATACTGCTGAAAAACTTTCGACAGCAAAAGTTAAGCTCATGGAGTCTTAATTAAGAACAAGGAATCTATTGAAAATAATGCATGTAGAAGCCACGCACATTACATTTTGGCGTGGGATGTGTCTACATTTTATTCCCTACAACTTTAAGACTTTGGGTGAGGCTGTCAGAAAGGTGGCGCACTAACTCATCCTATGTAAGAAATTTCAAAGCGGCCTCATGTGTAAGTCATGGCATGGATACTTATGGCTACTTTAAAAGAGATTTATAGTGAAAATCAAGAGTAAAATGTGGAGCTAAAAGATGTGAAAATTCAAGTTTCATTGGAAAGGCCAAACCTACAAAGCTGGGGCTCAGGAGAGCGAGGTTGCTGAAGAGGTCAGGATCAGAGTCAAGCCAGGCTCTCTCTCTCTCTCTCTCTCTCTCTCTCTCTCTCTCTCTCTCTCTCTCTCTGTTAGGGTGGTAGGAAGGGCTACTCAATATCATCTTAAACGTTGCACAAAATCCACTTTCCCTGTATTGAAGGTATCAAAAAGTAAATTCTTTTCAAAGATTAAGACAAAAAGCCACAGGATGCTCTGTTCAGCCATGCCGTTTTAGAGAACAGTTTTCGCCAGTGTTTTACCACGCAGACATGCAAAACTTTTGCCAAGAGGGCCAGGATACTGCTTAAGCTGGTAGCTCCCCATAGTGTGTGGCAGTGTCACAGTTTCCACCATGAGCGCCTGTGAGGGTTATGTATAGAACTATGACAGTAAATCTGAAGGCTGTGGATGCCCCAGAAAGTGGAAGATGCCAAGATTGACTTGTTCTGGAGAATCACATATGAAAAAAATAATATATGTTGTTATAATATCTTTTTCTATCACTCTTTTCTGTCTGTCAAGGGCTCATTATAATCAAAAGTGACCTCCGTTGAAGCATATTTGGGTGCTCTATTCATGTATCTTTCTTTCTTTTTTTAAGTTTTTTTAATTACTTTTAATAAGAAATAACAATATGATAGTTTCAAAACACGCTACTAGTACATTTGCAATAATCGATACATTGCATATTGTCCTCATAGTAGTTATGCAGAGCACAGGGTGTGGACATGATGCATTTTCCAACCAATATTGGTAAGGGAAGGAAAAAAGAAAAATTTCTTCTCTTTGAACTGAGAGGATGTAGCTGTATACATAGTCCAATATTCCATAATTGCAGTGGGTTACCTGTGAAACTGGCAATGTTGGAGGCTGTTCATTTAAGCCTCTTACAGCTCATCATACTAATGTAGCTCTATGTTTTATGCCTTGCAATTAAGCTTTTCTGCTGGGTGATCAAGGGCAAGGTAAAGCAAGACCGGTATAATAAAACATTCATCTTTTGTATCTTCCAAGATCAAATTCCCTCAGGATTAACTTTGGAACCATGTACAGTGCTTTGTAGAACCGTTGTCAGTATCAGCCATTGGTATGAGTCACGGCCATTGCTTGACCAGTTTGCTTTCTGTGAAAACCTGAGAGAATGTCTTTTTTGTTGTTGTTGTTGTTTTTGTTTTTCTCTCTAGATGGCTTTCCTTACACACACTATACTTCATTTATCCCTTTTCTCTGAGGTCCCATAATCTCCTTGACCAGAAAACCTGAGACACTGCTGAGTTATAGGATGTTATAGCACAGGTCCTCTTATGTCCTGAGTCCTCATTGACCTTGAAGTTATAGGGCCAAAATGTTGGCTATCCTTGTAGCCTTTCTTTTTCTCCAATTTTTGATGTCATGTATCTTACGTGCTCTGAAATTTTGAAGGTTAATTCAAAGTGATGTGTTATAGAATACTCAAGAAAAGAAATAATTAACTTAATACCAGCTTGCTAACTTTCAGTGCAAGTTTTAGTAAACAGTGATAGCACTTTCAATGAAAGCATCGATGAAACTTTGAATGTTTCTTTCTAAAAGATATAAATTGCTGAATATGTAGATACCAACCAGACATGAAAAATCAGTATTAACGTTGGATTTTTGTATTTTATATTTGTTGCAATGTTCCAATGCAGATAAAAAATTAATATTTATTAACATGATTTTAGAAAAGTAAATCTTAAGGCTTTGCTCACGTTATTGTACTGTTAAAATCATTAAAAGAAATGACTTACGTGTTGAAAAGTCTCTTATCACAGGATAAGATGGTCCCTTGGGATTGAACTTGGTATGAATACACAAAAAGCAGTCATACCACACGTGGAATAATAGTGAGAGACAAAAGTTTCCTCTTGAAAGGCACTGAGACTTGAACATTTGTTGTTGCAGCAAAACCTGGCTCAAACCAATTATAGATGGCCCCTACTTTATAATATTTCAGTCTACATTATTCCCATAAGTCCAGTCATAAAAATTGTGAAGAAAAAAGAGAACTAGACATTCAACAATGTGATGTTTCTAAGGTAGGATTGTGGTAGCTTAGGCATATCAAGCATATTTTCAAATAAAATCAGTATTAATTTACAATGAGTCATTCTGTCTTATGCTGCAGGAAACTCCAGTGTAAATCTAGTGGTGTCTGTACACATGTATCTTGTGTGTAACTCATATTGTTCAAATAACTCACTTGTTCATTTGCTCTGGTTCTGTTCCTGCTCTTTTTAAGGATCTTCTCTCTTTATCTTGTGAAAGCGAACCTCTCTTTGTACAGCATAAGATCATACATACCTTAGAGACTCTGAGGTAATCAAACATCCCGCTTTCCATTCCATGCAACACAGGGGGAATGGATGCAGACGGGGTCAGCTAGGCCCCTCAGGCTTCCTTGCTTCCTTTCCTGTGGCCTCCACCCTTATGGCACAGTAGGCCACTGCAGGCCACCGCATGTCACTGTGGCACTGGGGTTGGCGTCTCAACATGATCAAGATGTCCAGGGATGGGCCTGGCGAGACAGCTCAGGGGTCTAAAGCGCCTGCATAGCAAGCGTAGGCAATCTCAGGGACCGCCATTCTATCCCCTGCACCACATGCTGTACCAGCCCCACCCCCAGGCCACAACAGAAAGGGAAAGAAAGAAAGAAAGAAAGAAAGAAAGAAAGAAAGAAAGAAAGAAAGAAAGAAAGAAAGAAGGGAAGGAAGGAAGGAAGGAAAGAAGAAAGAAAGAAAGAAAGAAAGAAAGAAAGAAAGAAAGAAAGAAAGAAAGGAAGGAAGAAAGAAAGAAAAAGTTTTTTTTTAAAATGTGCAAGGGTGGAGTTCGCAAGTTTGGAGAGCAGAAAGAATCCAAACATGAGGCGGGATGGAGGAAAAGTGGCTCCCGCCTCTCTCGGATGGAAAAGAACCAGGCGCCATGTGAGAACGACAGGAAGATTAGCAGCAGCAACAACCCAGGCTGGAGACTGACGACTGACGGGCTTCAAGAGGAGAAGCAAGAGGTGGAGGGCAGAGTCGGAGGAGCGAAGGCCAGCGCTGCCCGAGCACTGGCTGAGGGAAGGACATAGATACGAAAGTCGTAGTTTCCACCTAGCTTAGGAAGACGAAGGGTCTATTCGCCGTGCTGCCGGCTGCAGCACGGCACTGCTAGCTCTAAGAGTGGAACACCGTGCCCTGGTCAGCATGGTGCAGGACACCGCCAGCGCCAGCTGAGGGACACCAGGCAACCCCAGGATTGAAGCCAACGAACAGCTACCAAGAGGATACAAATGCAAAGGAAAGCACCCAGGATGCGCTGTGACCTCAGCCCTGGACATGGAGACAGTAAATCTGCGGCTTTTGGAAGAGTCCCCAACTGTAGAAGAGGCCTGGTCATAGACAGAGACGTCCCAGCACAGAGCAGCGAAGGAAGCAGGCTGCTGTGCTGTTCTTCTTCTGGCTTCAACATTCTTCTTGTGGCTTTTACTGACTGACCCAGAATCTAATGGTGTGGACTTGCATATTGAAACAAGACATAAATGCAGCCGGGTGTGGTGGCACACACACCTGCAACCCCAACACTTAGGCTGAGACAGGAGGATCGCCCAAAGTCCATGGTCAATTTGGGCCACAGAGAAAGTCCAAGGACAGCCTGAACTACATAAAGAGAAAAAAAATACCGAAATGCACTTTGAAATTTAAAGCTATATGGATGTTTGAATATCCTGTACTGTCCTTGAGTAGACAACGCAGGTAGGGTAATTGCTTTCAAGAAGAACGATGACAAAAGAAGGTGTCCAGAAATTCTAACAGAGCGCTGGGTGCGGGACGGTCCTGGGGTCCACAGCTCCATCATGAGGACAGCAGCCTGCACTGAGCTCGGGCTCACTGGACGCTCTGAGTGCACCATTCCTGAGCTGGACATGGGGCAGCCCCGTAAGCTTGTCTAACTATGGTGACCAAGGCACAGAAGGGCTCTGTGAAGCACTCAGAGTACGACAAACAGTGACGAAAAGTCGGTCTTTGGCTATCATGCAACTCCAAAGCCTGCGCCCGTAGCTCTACACCAGCAAACTATAGGGAGTTATCTCAACTTCCTTTTTTGAATGAGAATCGATCTAGTTGCTAAATCTGTTCTTGGAGGAGAATCTGCTCGTCGCCTCTTCCAGCTTCTGGTGGCTGCTGGTACTCCTTGGCTCATGGCCACGTCCCTCCACCATCCCAGTCCTTCAGCCCATCTCTTCCTGTTCTGAAGTCACATTTCCCCTCTGCCTGTCTTTCATGAGAGCATCTGGTTACTTCAGGCTCGGCCAACTAATTCAGGATAATTTCTTTGCTTCAACATCTTAAAACTTGGTTCCATCTATAGAGACCCTGGTGCTGTTGAAGACAGTAGGCGTAGGTTTCCAGAGTGGAAACATGGAGGCAGTAGACCCGATCACTCGGAATGCCAGACACCCACTGCCTGTTGAGGAGAGGCTTTGTTTGCCTCATGGCTTGGGTGTGTGAATCTGCAGTCATCTGCAGGCTCCAAGGCAGAAAATAAGAGGCCAGTGGAGAAGTGACACTCGCCCTAAAGCAGCAGGAAGCAGAGAGAAGGCCATGGGGACAGGAGCGCTCGCTCCAGTCCTCACACCAAGACCACACCTTCCAGCCACGCCCTGCTTCCTTCCATCAGCCCCTCACCAGGTCAGTCTGCTGACCATTGGCACCTCCATGATTCAATAACCTGCACAAGGGGCTGGGGAGATAGTTCTGAGGCACAAGTGCCTGCTGGGCAAGTGCAAGGTCGTGAGTTAGAACCCTGGTCCCACCAAAAAAAAAAAAAAAAAAGAAAAGAAAAAACAATAACCTGCACAATCTCCACTTCTGACCATGTGAGACTTCTGGGGTAATCTGACGGCTTAACACCTGATATCTTTGTGGGACTCTGCCTAGCAGGGAGGAGATAATTAACTTGACCGTTCACTTTCCTTAAATGGAGATAACAATTTTCCACCATCCAGAGTTGTTCTAAAAGTCAAATATATTAAAAGATGCATGCAAAGCTTTTAGCAACAGTGAAAAATTACCATCCAAGAAGTGTTGAGGGGGCACACACTTGTAATTCCGGTGCTCAGGAGGCTGAGGAAAGAGGGTCATAAGCCTCACCCCAGTCCAACCAATTTAATGACTTAGTGAGACTCTGTCTTATAAGAAAAACTATCTATCTACCTATCTATCTATCTATTTATCTATCATCTATCTATTTGCGGCATTGGGGATTGAACTCAGGACCCTTATTCTACTGAGCTAACCCCTGGTCCAAGGAAAGCCTTTTAAAAGAGCTGAGCATACAGCCCCAAGGCCTCAGCTTCCACTTGCAGGAACAGCTAACTCATGTAGCCACCGAGACACCACCTTGCATGGCTTTCACACTTCCACAGAAATAAGTATGACGTTCCACAGTGACAGCACATCTGGTATCTGATAAGATTTGGAGCCTACTCTGGGCATCTGTAATAGTTCTCCAGGCTACAACAGATGATTGCACATGAGAGGGCTTGAAACCTTGCGGATTCACTCTCACGCTTTTGCGGCTTATGCTTCCCAAGTCAAGGTGCTGGCAGAGCCGAGCTACACTGGTCCCCTCTGGCAACTCTAGAGGAGCCTCTTCCTGGCCTCTTCCAGAGCCTGCGGGCTGCGGCAGTCCTCGGCGTGTGCTGGGGGCAGCTTCAGTTCAGCCCTGGAATTTCCACCATCACCGCCATGCCTCCTGTGCGTGCGTGCGTGCGTGTGTGTGTGTGTGTGTGTGTGTGTGTGTGTGTGTGTGTGTTCAACTTTCCTTCTAGGAGGATGCCACACTTATTGGGTGTGGGTCCTCCTCTCACAGCCAACACCTCATTTTGACTAGTTAGAAGCCATGACCTTGTTTCCAAGCGAGTCCGTATTCTCACGTTCTAGGCGGCTATGAACTTGTAGACAGCGCCATTCCCCCCAGTGCAGTGGAAGCATTTGGTCTTCCAGGTCGTAAGCTCACTCAGCCAGCTTGTTGCCACCGATGGTGGGAATAATAATAATAGTAACAGTGATAATAAAAAGGCAAGAACCAGAGCGGCTGGGATACAGACACTGAAGTTCCATGGGAGAACTCTGTCCACACTGTAAGCCAGTTATAACCCATCAGAGAACTGAGGAGATAGCTCAGTGGTCTAAGTGCCTACCAGGCAAGAACAAGGTCCTAGGTTTGATTCCCGTTATCACACACTGTGCTGGTCCTGAAACCAGTGTGATGGCATAAGCCTGTAATCCGACTGCTGGGGGGGCTGGGACAGGAGGATCAGTACAAGTCGGAGCTGTGTAAGGAGACCCTGTACCAAGTAAACAAATAATAAATAAGTGATTCAATGTTGTTTTCAGGCTGTCAAAAAGAAGCTTGAAATCTGCCTCAACCAAAATGTAGATTAAGTGTCTCTGTCTCTCCAGATGTAAACAAACATGAGCTTGGAAAGACTGGAAAGGAAACTGCCAGCGTGCATACAGCCTCCAAATTAGACTCTGGGTCATGGAAACAGCATGCACTGGGCACATCTACTTTCACCTGTGCAGAGAGGCTCCTAGCAGTCCTAGTGGCCCCAGCCAGCACTCAAGGACCCCGGCAGGCCCTGCGGAACACCCACCTGGCTCGCTTAGGGAGCAGCAGCATTATTTATTCCGTTGACACGGATCTTCTGTCTGCCATGGAAATCTTGGCAAGATCTGTGCAGTATAGATTTCTACATACAGATTCCAAAAATACATGCTCCCTGAGCACAGTTTTGGCAACCAAAATCAGCAGCCACTTTACCCGTGACAAAGCCAAAGTGGGACGGACCCTACACGTTAATAAGACATTAACTAGCTCACATGAATGAAATAGCTTTATGAAAACTTTAAAACAAAAAGGCAGGGTGTAGGCTGGAAAGCTTGTCATACTTATAAGGTATGTATTTTTTTTCATACATGTATATGGCCTCCAAGAAACACATAGCTAATATTTCACAAAATAAAAATATAATCAGGATAATGCTCCTGGGGGAAAAATGCCTTAGTCTCTATATAAAGCTTAAATTCCAGTATATTAAAAATATAAATCAAGCCCAAAACAACTGCTAGTGGAGTTGCTTTATTATATTAAGTAATAATTCAATTATTTTCAATATCTTAGTATTTTTGTTTTGCCTCATAATGTTATCTAGAAAAGTTCACTGTTGTATGAAAATCAGGAACCGACCCCGCCCCGCCAGCCTTCTCACCCCAACATCCAGTGAGTTAGAGTAGACCAGCACGGCAGTATCCAAGGCAGAGGCTTAGGCATCTCACTGACTCTGATTGTGTGATATCATCCTGTGTAGTCAGAGGGCAAGAGAAGTGACTCTGATGTGAAGAAGTCCTTAGCCATCCCTTAACTTCCCAAATTAATACCAAGATGTGGGAAAGACACAGGCTTGACCTGAAAGATCATTGGGCTGCAGGTTACCGGAGAATGACGATCCCAGCCCCTCTGCCGGGCTGCAGCTGCGGCTGAAGCTCCGCTGCTGGAGGCACTTGGATCTTTCTAAAGGCAGCAGGACGATCGCTCTGAGATGTGGAAGCCGGTCTCCCTCCCACGCGATCTCTTTCCCTGGTGGATTGCATTGAGACCGCCTGTGCTGAGGCTGTATCAGCAGACGCTGCACACCTGGCTGTTCCAGCTTTATGATCCTTGATCCGTTGTGTGGCTTAGTGGGGCAGGAGGACCAAGAGCAGCAGGGGCTGAGGAGGGCGAAGCCTGAGGGCTTGAGCAGGAGGGGCGGGCTGGGGAGGCAGTCACTGAGCAAAAGGGTTCTCTTGATGAAAGACTGGGTAGAAAATGCTTTGTGATGTGCAGAAATAAGCTACATCTCTAATTTTGAAATCTTCAAAAATAGCATCTCATCCTATCTTCTCCAGTGTCCATTGCTATAAAGTCATACTCAGAGACACAGAGATTTGCTAGCATTGAAGCAAAGCCTGTCCCTGAAAACATTCTCAAAAGAAGTTATCTAGCAACTCACATCTGTGCCACTTGGATCACAGAATTTCTCTTTGTGTTTCCAGTAGCATTAAATGTGAAGGGTTTTGCTTGCAGGTCTATTTCTTTAGAAGATGTTTATCTATTAAATAAATTGTTCCGACCCTTCTTACTTTCCCTGCTAATTCTGTATCTACTGACACCCTAGTCTCTGGCTCTTACGTCCAATTGGGCAAGAATACTCTGTCTTCCTAAAATTTCACTCCAGAAGAGTCTTTACTGATCAGAAAACAAAATTCTCCCATAGATTTGTCCACCATCATGGACACTAAGGCTTCAGCTTCCCATAATTCCAGGCCTGCAGGTGTGCACCACCATGCCTGGTCTTGGTCTTCTTTTGTGAAACCACATAGGAAGGCCGAGTCTCTGAGCTCTTGTAAACACATGAAACATCCAAGTCACTATCGTCAAAACCAGCAACATAGAGCTTCCCGCTTGCCAGAGTCCGAACTGAGCCATAAGGCATACTGGATTGGAAAGCAGCACACACTCCTCCTTGTTGCTCCCCGCCCATTTTTCTCCATATTTATAAAGCTATTAGAGCGATATCCGAGACAGAGGGATGGCTACCGTGCCATTTTCCACAACAGATGTGCCAGCCGAATGCCACTTTATGCTTCGTCTTGCTCCTTCACATGTGAATATTCTCGTTCGGAACGCACACGGCAGGCAAGTGTGTCACATCTCCTGAACGACAAGGGACTTTGTCCTTTTCCTGCCGATGCGACCCTTCTAGGCCCTGTGATTCATTCCTTTGGCTTCCACCATGACTGAAGTGAGCCACACACTTTGGGAGCAGTGGCCTTTGACCCCAAGGCAGTCATCTCTGCACTGCCTGGTGAGGTGTCAAGCTGCAGACTAGAACACAGTGTATCAGAAGTCACTGACCCACCAAAAAGCAAGAACAAACTCTGGATTCCAGCACAGTCGTTAGTATTTATTGAGTTACACAAAATGGAGCCAACTAAAGTAAATATTCATTGATTTACCAACTAGATAGTTAGAAATTTGTTAAACTGTCTCTCTAAAGTCATAATTCATCAAGAATTAAGAGTTGGACATTACTGAGATTACCCACTCAAATTCTGAGTTTGTTTTTAGTTTCTCCCTTTCCCCTTTTTGTTTTCTTCTTTCCTTAATCTCTCTCTCTCTCTCTCTCTCTCTCTCTCTCTCTCTCTCTCTCTCTCTCTCTCTCTCTCTCTGTCTTTCCCCTCCCTGGTGTTGCGCATTGACCCCAAGGAGTGCTGAGCTATTTGATTTTTGAGACAGGGTCTTACTAAGTTGACCAGATTGCCCCCAAATTTGTAATCCTCTGGCTGCAGCATTCTAGTACCTGGAAATATAGACATGAGACATCATGCCCAGCCTTAAACCTTAAAAATGTTTAAATGTCTAAAGAAGTTAAGTAAACAGGCCAAGATTATACAGTTGGTTGTTGTCAAGATAACCATAGGATTGCAAAAATTTCCAGTAGTTACAGTCTGGGAGAATGTCAAAAGCATTGTACAAAGGAGGTAAGAAGTTGGAAAATATTCCTAGGATAGAAAATTCAGGTCAAGGGATGGGAAGATAGCTCCATGGGACAAGTGCCCGCCTGGCAAGTGCAAGGTCATAAGTTTGAATCCTGGTCCTGCGAAAGAAAGAAAGAGAGAAAGAAAGAAAGAAAAGAAAAGAAAAGAAAAGAAAAGAAAAGAAAAGAAAAGAAAAAAAAAGAAAAGAAAAGAAAAAATAAAATAAAATTCAGGTCAAAGACTGGGAAAATAAATTATGAGTGCCATCCCAAATTTATATTTTACTACTTAAGGCATAGATTCAAATATAGAGGTGATAGATAGATAGATAGATAGATAGGCAGGCAGATAGGTAGGATGGAATTTGCTTAATGTACATAAAACCTAATTATAAACCTTTAACAAAATATATAACATATCTTCCACAAAATCCAAATCTAGAGGTAGAGACACTGCCCAGTGCCCGGCACCTGCTCCCATCCTGCCCACGGCCCTGTGGGGCCTTCTGGCCTTGAGTTACCTAAGAGAGACCAGGTCAGTACTGGGTCAGAAGACAGTGCTACAGAATCTCGGAGCGCAGAGCTTGGCTGGAGACCCCAGGTGGACTTCTCAACCTCAGTCCGCACAATGAACACTGCCTTGCAGCTTTCTTAGTCTCTCAAAGGGCTAAGAAATGTAGCCTTCGACGTGGGCAAGGAATTCAGGAGTCTGCTGACAGAGAAGAAGGAAAATAGGGAAAAGACTGGTCCTAGGAATTCTAACAAGTGATCACAGTGCTCATGAAAGTAAATATCAGGGTTGTTCTTATTATAATAAAGAACTCCAGGTGCCAGGGAGGAAGCGGGGCGCTGGCCACACCCACAGCAGCCCTGAGACATAGGAGTTCTGCTTACGCTCCCGTCCTCAGCAAGCGCACAGTCCTGTAAAGCACCGCTCTGACACGCAAACATTGGCCTTCACAGGGAAGTGAAGGGTCTGGTCCAGAGTTCGACAGCTGAGAAACGAAGCTGGGATTCCACCTCAAGTCCGCTGCATTCTAGAAACTCAACTTTTGCACGTCCCCTGCTAAGAGCATTGCCCCAGAAGAGCAACAATGTCTTACAGTGACAGTAAAGACCTCAGGAGCTTACCGCCACACAAATGCAGCTCAGTGCTTCACGGCACAGACGCAGCCTCCGGACCAGCGGCTCCGGGAGCGCAGCGGCCCAATGCTTCGCTTTGCACATCGCAGGAGCTCTGCTCTCAGGCAGGCCATCCCGCAGGGATGAATTTTTAGAATTCTAGCACTGCAGATTTGCGTCCGCATTTTAAGGAGCCTATGTCCTCTCTTCTTCCATAGTTGGACTTCAAATCTGACCTCACTTCTCTGAGGACAGTCTTCAGACAGTCCTGGGGTCGGTCAGGTATGCTCAGAGCGGCAGAAAGCAGCCTAGAGTTTGCGGCTCTGGGTGGTGGGGTCAACTTCACCTCATTTCAGGGACTGAGTCTCGCTCAGGGTCGAGTACTCCAAGGCAAGCTTAGATCTAGCGCTACCAAAAGCTGGATTCACAGTTTGAAGTTGGGATGCAAAAGGTAACGTTAGTCTCCAGGTAATCCTCACTGGGATTCACTGGGCTGGCACGTGACTCCTGGTGACAACCGCTTGCGCTTGGTCAAAACCGCAGGTCCCCTTCACTGAGAATGATTAGTCAATAATTGTCCTGGGGAATCGATAACATGGAAGAACTGAGGCAGCGCATAACTTATCCTCTTGGAAACTTTTCAAAAATATCCCCTCGCCAATGCAGAGGAGGAGTTCTTTGCCAAGTACAAATGAGAGGGGGGGGAAAAGTGGAGGGGGGAAGAACCCTGAGCTGCCCGGAGAGCAGCGCCTGCCCTCAAACCCAAGGCAGCCCAAGCCCGCACCCAGCCCCCGCACCCAGCCCCCGCAGGCGTGCTGTTTCAGGGTGTCGCCCCACCCACTGGCTCCCACCCTGCCCAAGAGCCAGCCTGGTGCCACCCTGCCTAGTCCATACTCCCAGGCTACCAGCCCCCCAGCACCGCGTGGGCTGTGCACAGGAGAAGGAAATGAACCTCAAACTCAACAGCAAGCCCCGCTACACAGGTCCTGACAGCTGGGGCGGACTTCTGGAGAAACCCCTGCCTCTGGTAACTCACTTCCAGGCCTCTCCCCAGAGCACCACACAGCGGAGCAGCCAGCTGCACTTGGGGAGCCAGTATGAGCGCCTTCACGAAGCTTGCTTGGGCCTGAGCTCAAAAACGAACTGAACACAAGCGCTACTGGGAGAGAGGAGCAGTGAATGAGGAGGAGGCAAATAGAGCCGGTGCCAGGAATTCCAAAGAGCAGTCCTTCCCCAGGGAGCTGGGTGCCAGGCTCTGTGGGCCGGGCAAGAGCCATAAATAGCTCCTGGATCCTGTGGGCCGGCAGTGGGTGAGCTGCCGGAACCCTTGGCGACCCACTTAGAGCCGCGCTTCGGAAGGCTGGAGCTGGCCTCGTGTGCGATGGCCATGGCAACAGCAGTGAAGATAGGGTTCCCTCCTCCGCAAAGGATGATAACAATATTTAATGTTTCCTCCGAGTAGTGCGATGAGGGTTAAGTGAAGTAAAATATACAGAGCGCACTGAGTAGCGACTGGATTAAAGGAAAATCTCAATATATTGGCCAATAAGAACTGGAGGCTGCACAGGAGAAAGAAGAGGCCAGTAGTACCACTGTGGGACGGAGCTCCCGGCATCCTCGCTCGGGTTCAGCCCCCCACTTCACTGTCGTGTAGGAGAACGCGTCATGCCATCGAAGGGTCTCAGTGAAGTCTTAGGTCTATGCTGAGTAAATAGATTCCGGGGCTCGTCAGCACCTATTCTGTCATGATTATAATTGTCATCGGCCTTGGGATGTTTGACTTAATGACACATAGTCACATTCCGCACCGCGCTTTCCTTGATTCTTTGGGTACGGTATACAGACAAGACCGGATCACATTCCGTCCATTTTGTAGATTAGAACAGAGGACTTTAAAGGTTAAGTCATTTGTTTATAACCAGGTAACAGGAAAAAACAACCAGGAAGTGTGTGGGTTAAGGGTTCTTATGCAGAAATTGGATGTGCTCACACCTCCAGAGTGGATGGGGACCTGTTGATTGACCCATGTGGCAGCTGCGTTTGTCACATGCCTGTCTGACGGCTGGTATATTCCCGAAGCTCTCTAGGACAGGAAGTGATGAACACAGGTGCATGCCGGGAAGTTCTGACGCCAGCCCTCATGGGTCCTCTCCATCCCCGTTAGGTGTGTCTGTCTCCAGACCACACAGTTGCACAAACCGTGTGCTTCCTGCCCACCCCAAGGCTCCAGTCACCAGCACCTGCGCCTTCCCGTGCATTGTGACAGGAGTCGGCTCTGTTGGAGCCTTCCAGAGCTTTTCTCTGGCCTCCTCCACTCTCCTGCTAGTCTTAAAAAAGGTTTCCTCAGCCTCCCAACCAGCTGGGTGAGTCATGGGCGAGGAGGCCAGCTTCCTTCATTTGTCCCCCAACAAGGGCTGGTGTGCGGCTGGCACCAGGCACGGGCAGAGCAGAGAGACCACGGCAACAGGGTCCCCACTGCACCAGGGATGCTTGCTCCTGCTGGCACCAGGCTAGGTGCAAAGTTCTCCTGTGTACAAGGCCTCCCTCCCTCTCCCGAGGTGACATTTCAAACAGCATCCCTGCAATTATTCTACCATTGCACAGGGCTTCATTCTTCCCTGTAAGAACACCGTTCATTAAATGGTCTCTTTTGATATTAATGTGGGTGTCAAAATGTGGGTTATTGGATGAGTGCCCTGCCACATGAATGACTTTTTAAAAAATGTAAAGAGAAAGTAATGGTTACAGATCAATATCTTATGTACATTAACTATTAACTTAAGACTAGCAAGAAATATTCTTACAAAAGTATCAGATTTGATAAGATAAGGAAAAGGTGGATTTCAAAGGCACACAAAGGATGCTAAGGTGTGACGTTGCACATCTGATATAAATACATCATGAGTCATGTTTATCAGGAGCTTTCATGTGAAAAATGAGAGGCGGATGTAGATCGCTACAGCAGAACCAAGCGCTGAAAGGTTGCTACTTGCTTAAACGCCATGCTTCGCCAACTGGGGAGGCAGTACTCATTCTGAATGGCGCACGTTAAGCCTCCTACCTTGCTCAAGCTCTCTGATTAGGGTTGAGAAATCAGAACCAACCTTGTCAGTGGTCAGAAGTTTTTTTTTTTTTTTTTTAAATGCTTCAGAAACAACTCTTTACAGTTTCTTGCTTCTGCTTGCCTCGTGTTTTGACCTAGAAATCTTCCTAAACTTCAGGAGAATACCAGATGTGTGCTTCCTGCTTACTTTCCTAGTTGAACATTTATGTTAATCAGGGAACTGTCTGCTCCTGAGGAGTTACGGACAGAAAGATGCGCACACAGCGCACTGAGCGGCCCGTGCTTGTGCTCTACGAGGTGTCCGAGCTGGGTGCCCTGAGCACAGCATTTTCCCAGTGTCAGCTGCAGTGTCTCGAGGGGTGCGTGGGGTCCTCCACCTAGGAGGCTCCAGGAACAAACACAGTGAAAGCTCTGAGTAGGAGCACAGGGAAGAGTAGTTTTGCCAATTGGTTCGAGGCACGCATAGAAGTTGCTCCTGCTCTACTTGATCACCTTCTCAGCATCTCAGAGGGATCCACTGTGCTCTCCACTGTGCTCTAGACTTGATAGTCCATGCAGAACAATGCAGTCCTCCATAGTTCTCCTCTGGAGTTTAGTCTGATGGAAGAGACAGAAAATATACAGGGGCATTTCTAAAAACTAGTTTTCACAAAGTCTCAATGCTATGAAAATAAGAACAATCTTCAGTCAGCAGCCATCAGGGAAAGCGAGAAAGCACGGCCTATCCCAATTCATTCCCTCACCTCACATCCAAGATGGAGGAGTAGATCTTCAAGGGGAGAGAAAAGCAGATAAACATGTGTGATATAGGTGTTTCACGTTGTAATGAAATGATAAAAAGGAAATTCAGGAGAATGCAATTTGCACTGTGACCCATAAGCCAAAGCAGAGACAGATGCGGGTCTAAGCAGAGGCCAAGGTGGGCCCCAGCCAGCATAAAAGCCCAGCCCTGCAGGGAGCTGGCCGAAGGCAGGAGGCAACGCAAAGCCCCCGGGGCAGAGCATGCCCAGCCGCCCTCAGCCTTCACCTACTACATTAAAATAAGCATGGTCTGTTTCTCTGCAGAATGATAGGATAAACAAGTACCAAGGCATCGCTGAGTGATGGGGAAGGCCTTAAGGGGACGCGCATCAGCTGGGTTTTCATTTCCCAGTGTAACGATGCTAACCTAGGTTATCCAGGGCAATAATCTCCATAAAACCAAACTGAACATAGATGGAAATTCCCTATATAGATCTTTTAAGGATAAAAAGACAAAATAATTTACAGAGACAAAACCTAAGCCAGCACTTCTCAAGCCAGATTTCCTTCATAAAATAGAACCAAATGATAAATCACAAAATACTGAATTCATAGAAAAGAACTTCCCATTAGTTAAGCTGGAGAACTACAAAAGAGATAGACATTATCACACTTCTACTTTATTTTAAAAATCTAGTGCTTTACCTAAAGATATCATTTGTATTAGCATATACTGCATTATTATTTTTTAATGAATTAATAAATGTGTCTTAGTTTCTCAAATTTAAATTGTAACATGAGATTAATAAATGTAATTTTAAAATGACACTTAAGGGACCCCAATAATTTTGCAGCTTGTAAAAAAGTTCTAAGATAAATACAACTAAGAATTGATCACTTAATCCAGGGGCTGGCCCATGTTTTCTGAAAAAGATAAGCTACTAGATGTGAGATTTTGTTGACTATAAAAGCTATGTCACAATTACTCAACACCATTACTGTAAAAGTATCTTATCGACAGTTTGTAAATTAATACACAGGTCTGCGCTCTAACAAAATCAATCATACTTAAAAGGCTGGCAGTTTTTCCACTGTTGATCTAAGCAAAAGCAAAAAAACTAGACTTTAGCGGAGAATATAAACAGCTTTTCTTCCAGAAGACATTTGCCAGATAAATTAAACTAATCTCCCATTTTGACTGTTAAATGAATATTATTGAAATGACAATATTATTTCCACATGAGAACGACAATTAGAAAAAAGCAGAGTTTATTAATAAAGCCAGACAGCAGACCCTTCTTGGGTTGCAGATCTTGAATGTCCAGCCAACGTCTGACACCCCTTACCGAATCCTTACAGAACAGAATCATGCCCGGCCTCACTCTTTACTTCGTCTCTGCTTACATACCTTCTTGGCTTCCATGGCTAACAGGATGGAATGCAAGCAGGTGGGGAGCGAGTGACCACATCTCAGCAGAGGTGGAGCGGGTTGGAGGACTGACAGCATCCTGACAAGTGTGGGGAAGGAGTGAAGGGGCCGCAGCATCATCCCAAGGGCAGGAAGGCTAAATCCGAGCTCCTACTGGTAGGGTCAGTTTAATCCAATTGAGAGCCACTACGCCAATTGAGAGCCACTACGCCATTATTTGGCCAATTTTGCATACCTGTATCTGTTAATGTGATGATAGAAATATACAGTATAAGCGTTGTTCACTTTTTTATTCTGTTTTTGAAATTCTCTACCATATGTATTGTTGTATGTTGCTCTGCTTCTGTCTTTATTTTTGCTTTTCTTTTTACTCTTTATAATAAAACAATGAGGGGGCTGGGGAGATAGCTCAGTGGAATAAGCGCTTGCTTGGCAAGTGTAAGGTCCTGAGTTCAATCCCCAGTACCACCAAAACAAAACAAACAACAACTATAATAAAACAATGAACCTTGAGCTTTAAGCCACTGCACAGGAAAAAGCTTAGGTGGAGATCTCTTCTTCCAATAAAAGATGAAAATCAAAATTTAACATATCTTAAAAATAAGAGCTAATCAAAGTTAAATACCCTGCCTTGTTCTTCCTTGGAATACTATCAGAATTTCTGATGTACTGAAAATAACCGCTACGCAATATGAAAGCTGGATAGACCGATCCATGATAAGACCAGAACTACAGATACATTTCAGTAGGATTTGCAGTTCAAATTCCTAACATTCTGTTGATAAAACACATAAACAAACAATTGAACTTGCCTGTTAGTATGCTCCTGTAATCCCAGCACTACTCTGGAGCTTTACAAGTTCCAGCCCAGCTTGCTAAACTTAGTGGCTCCGTGAAACCCCATCTCAAAATTTTACCTCAATAAGTAAGCAAACAAAGAAACAAACAAAAACAAACTGGGAAATAGATCCATGTGCGCTGGCTTCAATCTCTAATATAGGTGGGTAGATAGATAGATAGATAGATAGATAGATAGATAGAGCCATATGTGGTAGCACATACCTGTAATCCCAGCACTCAGGAGACTGAGGTAGGAGGACTATTATGTGTTTGAGGTCAGTCTAGGCTACAAGTGAGTTCAATGCCAGTCTGAACTCCACAATGGGATGCTGCCCAAAAAGACAAAAACAAAACAAAACAAAATAAAACAAAACAACACATAGATAGGTGATTGCAAAAGGTTATCAGTGGAGGTCAGTCGCCTCAGGTGCTGGCAATTACTTCAGTCTCTACCTCAGTGACAAGAAGATCCAACAGCCATGGTGCGGTGGGGTACAGCCCTCATTTCTGTCAGTTATGAAGGTAGCTGGACAGGGCAGTCGTGAATCTGGTTTGCGAACTCTTGCCTGCACTCATTCACAAGGCCATTATCTGGGGCCACTGCCACAAAAGAGCATCATGAGTTACAGATCCGCACCCTCATTCCATCTCTTCCCAAGTCTGCTTTCAGAAAGACCTTGGTATTGTGACAGTGGCCACCTCCTGCGAGAGCCACCTCCTATCACCTCCTGCGTCATGTGGCTGACACCAACGTTGAGGGCCTTGTGATTTACTTGTCTCCTCAGGAGAGCTGGTTGCTCAGGATGCTACGTGCTCCAACCTCCAAAATAAAATAATAAATCCTCACGCAATGTAAAGGCCGTGGATCGGCAACCAGAAGTGGGTCTGCGCGCTCCGCGGTACACTAACAAGTGCGCTTCAGGTCCTGCGTCAAGTTCCTTGGTTCTCTTAGCCTCAGCTTCACTACCCCACAGCTCTCGCTCTTGTCGAAGCTCACTCCTGCTCCTCGGAGGACTCCAGCTGCCAGGTAAGAATCGACTTTCCTAATTAACACTAAGTGTTAGCTCAGGCTTTTCCTTTCCCTTAGGAGAGTTGAGTTTACACATGTACTCTATATATGAAGGAAGAAGTAATACAGTCTAAAGTTGCCCTGAAAATAAGCTATAGGGGAGGTAAAAAGACATCGCAGTTTGGTTTTACCTTGAGCAACTGCCATGTCATTCATGGAGACAGGGCAGACAAAGTGAAGGAATGATTTTAAAGGAGATCTCTTAAGAGCTCAGGGTTGGCCCTGTGTTGGAGCTGCCCCTAGCAAACAGAGTTGCTACCAGGTTGTTTCCGCAAGATGTTTGGGGCGGTGTGTGGTTGGCAGCAGCGACTTAAAATCATCAAGAGTTTTCTGCTAGTCAGGCTGGGGAGATGGCTTCGTGGTCCAAGCACCTGCCAGGCAAGCACAAGCACCAGGGCTCAATCCCTGATACCGCGTCCCCTGCTGGCTACTAAAACTGGGCGTGGTGGTACGCACTTCTATAATCCTGGCGCTAGAGAGGCTGAGACAGGAGGATCATCACTACGGATATGATCTGCGTAGTGAAACCTTGTAGCAAATAAATAAATATTAATTAATTAATTTAGTCTATGGGTCACTACTTTTTAAAGTCGATTCCCTTAAGTTTTCTTTTAGTTTTGTCACTACCTCCGACAGTTTCCTGAGGAAGTTGTCCTTCAAGCTTCAACTGATAAAAGAAGATTAGCATTTGGGGGATAGGTTCTGTCTATGTGATTGGAATGATTTCAACAAGTCTAATGGGGAAATGGGTCTTCCACTCAGCAAGTTTAAAATGCTTTTTATGTTCTAGTATGATGGTGAGGGAAAGAGGGAAGGAGAGAAGATGAGAAGAGGGGAGGGGAGGGGAGGGGAAGAGAGGAGAAGGGAGGGGAGGGGAGACACAGACACAGAGAGACTGACAGAGACCTAGACAAAGAGAGACAGAGACAGAGAAAGAGGAAGGAAGAGAAGGAGGCAGAGCAGGAAGGCGCAGAAAGTAGGGAGGAAGGAAGGAAGGAAGGAAGGAAGGAAGGAAGGAAGGAAGGAGGGAAAGAAGGAAGGAAG